>CABHPQ010174010.1:0-35000 GCA_902168405.1 Peromyscus aztecus | reverse complement strand
TAACCCAAGTACACTTAAGTGCAAGAATAACCTGAAACTAATATTGAGCTTTAGGCAGAATAAAAACGTGAACAGAAAGACATGGATTGAAGAAATAACTTTTTTGAAATGTAACATGTCTAAAATAATATACTTTCAACAACACTTTAAGAGGCTTTGAGGGCAGTTGGGAAGAACAAAGCATCCCATGCTATTTCTAGTGGCTATCCTAATTTTCTTTTACTGTTCTTTATTATGATTTCCATCTGTGTGATCTTCTTTCTCTTGAACACTTTTTTGAAAGTCACTTTCTGTTTCCCACTATCGATGTCAATTGTGGATTCCCAGAAATAGTTCTTAAAATGCATAGTCATGCTTCGTCTCAAGCTCAGGTACCTCGTGCATGTTACTCATCTCTACTCCTCCACTAAACATTAAACACTATACCCTTTACATCACCCCATTTAATGAAGCATTTGTTTTCATGACACTGCTCAGATAATAACACAGAGTTCAAATGACAATTTCAAGGTGGCACAACCTAATTTGCATATTCAGCATCTGAACCTATAGTAGACGATCCTTCTTACATGTTGCATTCAGTTCTCATTGATGGTTTTCAAAACAAATTAATTGTTTTCAACTCATTGAAGATTGAAATTTTGTATTACAGCCTTTACAGTTTTTCCAGTGTCTTTGTCTTATTGCATTCTGCATGCTCCATGAAACAGTGTAAAACTTGAAGTCAGGAACTGCACTTAGTAACTTTCGAACAAGGTGAAGTCTTGTTTTATAGTAGGAAAGATACTACACTGCCGAAGAGACGATGAGTAAAAAAACCAACTTATTAGTAAATTGATGTATCGATAAATACAATCAATGAAGCAAGTCTGCTCTTGGGATCTATTTGTAAAATTCAGGCTGAGGTTACCTCAGGTTGTAGCTTTTATTCTCCTGTGATCATAAGGTATTATGCTTTGATTAAATCCAGACAGAATTAATAAGCAAAGCAGCAATTAGAATTTGGACCGTCTGATTACATATCCTTTGCAATATGTGATGGAGGTGACAACTAGGAAGATCAAAGCACAGGTAAATAATAAATACTCATTACAATTTTACTACTTGCTTGAAATCAGCAGCACCGTCCTGTTTAATGCTTCCTAAATCAAGCACTAATTTTTTTAAAAAAAGCTCTTTATGCATTAAACTATTTTAGGTGGATAATCATTTATGATTTTTGTCTCATTCATTTTATGATTTGGAGTATGTTATTTTTCTTAATTTGGTGATTTGGAGACTGGGTATCCAAACATTAAGTGTTGGAGGCCTTGGTAGGACGGTGACAACAATAGGAGAGCTTAACGAGGAAAGTCAGAGGATGAAGATCCATCTCTAGGATTAGTTACACAGTCATTGCACATGCATGTATTCAGCCTTAATGCTAAGAGCCCTCTGTAGTTACTGGTAGATAAATGTTAATAAATGAAGCAGGTTCTAGAGTTGTTAAGGAACTCATAGCTTGATAGAGGCAGCAAACACCTAAATACATGGTAATGTAGAAGAGTTATAAATACATATATAAAGAGAAGAGGTGAATGAAAAGACTGTAAAACCCTGAGAAAAGAATGATTCAATCTAATAGGTTCTCTCAAGAGGTAGCTCTTGAGAATGACAGTCACTCTTCCATTTTTTTTCTTGTTTGCTTAGCTTCTAGGTGAATTTTTCTAAAGTTTTTGTATTTTTTATTGCCACCTTCATGTATTTTTATAAGACTCAAGTACTCAATTTAATATTCTTGCATCATTTAAATGGACTTTGAATCAATTGACTTATTATCTACAGTGTGAGTACTTTTTTTTTCTGGTGCATCTATGATGGATTTTGAGACATTCTCCCTACTAGGAACAATTTCTCATGACAGCAAGCAAAACTGATGTCCATGGAAAACACTATGATTACAGCATAGTCACTAAAAATTATGTAACGCTGCTTAAACTATCCCAAGAAGCATCAGCGGTGCACAACCTGACAGTGTGGGAAATTATAGACAAAGTAGTCCTCCTTACTAACATTTTAGCTTTTTGTAATATCTTGGTGTGTCTATAAATGTGTGTGTGTGTGTGTGTGTGTGTGTGTGTGTGTGTGTGCGCGTGTTTTCACCTGTGTGTATACATATATATGAAGGATCTGTTTACCTAGAAAACAGAGTGTAGAATAAGACAGTCCCTGATCCTAACTTGAGAAATGCTCTTGTTTTGAGTGAACATTGGTGCTCCTGATCATAAATGTGAATTCTAAGTAGAATAGGAAGAAAACAATGAAAAGTGGAAAACAGTGGTGAGCTCTGGAGCAGAACAGCTGTCCCATAACTTGCTTATTTATGATGCACTGATAATTTATTACTTAAAGTTAAAAAGGGTTAGAGCTTATGGGATTTATAAATAATGCTGCACCCATAAAGAAATTAAAGGGGAGCATATGCTTGCAATTAAAAATGGAGCGGTGACTGTCTCTTTTATGATGACATGATGATGCTTTCCCTCACTGATAGGATGCTAAATCACGTTCCTATTCTCTGATTTCCTGAGACAGTGACCCTTGTGATGACTTTCAAAACAAAGAGGATATGGGGTCCTGGAAGACTTTGTAAAACCACATTTAATATTAAATTATCTATGGTCATTATTTATTGATTTATGCACTTTAAAGGATCATATAATTTTGTGATATGAAATCACATTATAAAGCATAATATATAGCCAGGCAGAGGTAGCACTGCCTTTAATCCCAGCACTTGGAAGGCAGAGACAGGCAGATCTCTGTGAATCTGAGGCCAGCCTCGTCTACAGAGTTACAGGGTATCCAGGGAGGTTACACAGAGAAAACTCATCTCAAAAAAAACAAAGAAAAAAAGCATAATAAATAACCTTGTAACATTTATTATAACAAGATCTGTGTAAATTGTCAAATGAGAGTACAGTGAAGACAAGTAGGTCCCTGGCTAGGTCTGCCATTTCAGACCTGCTTAAACTAGAGGGGTGCCTCTCACATTACTCCCAGCAAAAATATGTGTTTAAAAACTTGTGCCACTTTCATATCTTCATTTATTTTATTTAAATATCTTAGAAGTTGTTACGGGACAGAGTTTTGTTCTTCCCCTGAACAAATTGAAGATCCAATTGCCAGAACATAAGACTATGATGTCATCTGAACATAGGGTCATTAGTTAATATAATAGACATGCCATATGAAGATTACATCATGCTAAAGTAGTTTGGACTCTTGGTTCCATATGACTTGTGACCTAATGAGGAGAAACAAAGAAACACTAAGGAGAAGGCAGGGGGAAAGGAAAGCAGACAAGAATTAGACAGCTGCAAGACAAGGAACATTCAGGATTTCTAGCAAGAACCACAGTCAGGGGAAGGCAAGGAAGAGTGCTGTCCTGCAGACTCCAGAGGCAGGGCAGTCCCTCTAATATACAGATACCTCCAGAAGTGTGAGGTAGTAAGTCTGTGCTATTTGGAGCCAAGTGTTTGTGATGATTTCTTATGGCAGCCTTGAGAAAAGAGTTTACCTAGCAATCGTGTTCAGAACTGCTGTGCACATATGCAATACAGCAAGACTTTACAGAACAGTATGCTGTATTGCAATGAGAGCTTATTGTGTAAAATGAGGTAGGGAATAGGCTAAGTAGCAAAAATAATTAATAGAAATTGTGGTCAGATGAATTTAATATCTGTGCTATTAAGAGGAGGGCATCAGCCTTTTCATGATTGAAAGGTATTCCTGAGTGTAGATCACGGGGACATCCATCATGCTGTAAGTCTGTTGGAGGAAGCGACGGGGTCATGGTGGCTCCAGGGGACATTAAGGAAGGGGGAGAAGCTGACAATGGGTGGTAGCTTGGTTACAGGTCTTGCATACTTTCAGGCTCAGTAATTTCAATAAGTTTTGGAGGTTAAAGTAAAAGGTTTTGTATTTAAAACAAACCATACATGGTGAAGCTAAAAGACAGAGGACATATTTGTAGAGCAGTGCTATAATCTAGGCCAGGCAATGATTACTCAGATCAATGTGGCAGTGGTGGAGCCCATAAAAAATGATTGGATTATAGAACATACCAAAGAGGACTAGAGACAATGAGATCTGTGGACTATTGGAAATGTAGTGTGATGGAAAAGAGGGGTCCAGTGTGATTTCTAGATCCTTGACTTCCAGAAGGAGAGAATGACTGTCTTCTAATGTGTAGAAGCAGTTGGAGGGCTGGGACAAGGGGACCTTTCATTGTGGAGTAGCCATCTATCTACTTCTCAATTTTTGTGTCTTTCGTTGTTTAGTATCTATATTTGTTACTTTCTCATGATGTCTACCTTTGAAGTTAATATCACTGCTCTATTTCTCTCTGATAGTCAATTTTTCTTTCCTTCTTCTGTAACTTTAAGCTCTAGTGGTTTATACGATTCTCTCCTTCTTACTTTTACACTACTGTAAACTTCATAGTTTTTAACCAAGAAAAGCAGTCCCACAGATGGGGATGCAGACAGAAAGATGCAGCATAATCATTTCCAGGAACCAGCAGCACAGTCCCCCACTTTAAAGATGAACTGCTTCAGGACTTCCACATAGGTGGTAAAAAGAATGGCTGTGTCTTTTATTACTAGGAGGTTTCAGAGAATCTGCTTGTAAATAGCTAGGACAATACTTCCTTAGGGGCCCTAGAATTCATTCCTGATTCTTTAGCCTTTTTGGTGGGGAGAAATAATGCAAGTCTGTGAGAAATTTAAATTGCAAAGATATTCCTTACCACCCATTGGTCTCTTCTATGGGGAAAGGGAGAATAGTTACTAGAGAAAGCAGAAGTGCTTCCATTTTTCTGCCAGGAAGAGAACTGCTGGTCAGTTGGTGAGCTCATTTCACAAGTTTATGTATTCCCAGCACTGCTTTACACACTGGCAGGTTT
Source organism: Peromyscus aztecus (assembly GCA_902168405.1). Taxonomy (NCBI): domain Eukaryota; kingdom Metazoa; phylum Chordata; class Mammalia; order Rodentia; family Cricetidae; genus Peromyscus; species Peromyscus aztecus. The sequence goes on along the minus strand of CABHPQ010174010.1, from coordinate 30,055 downwards.
GTATGACTAAACGTTTTGCATCCCCACCCATATAAAAGGGAGTATCCCTTGCCTGATTACAAGGCAACATTTGTATGATCTTTTCAATTGTATTTTTTCAACAGCTCAGTGTTGAATTCTTTTTTTTTTTTTTTTTTGACGAGTAAGAGACAATAAAATATTGATGAGCTGAGCCTGGATCTATCTAGCATGGAACAACCATTCCCTCCTAGAGTGTTCTAAGACAGACAAATGCATGGAGCATCCACACATACATTAAAAACCTGAGTTTATATTTCATGGGGTAGATGAGAAACCCGGGGACTTTCAAGAGGTTATCTCAATATTGGAGTATGTCAATGCATTAGTAAGCTGTTACCACCTACTCTATTTTTCTTTTATTCCCCCTGTGATGAATACCATGACCAAAAGCAACTTAGGAGAGGAAAGGGTTATTTGGCTTTCACTTCCATGTCACAGTACATCACTGAGGCAAGTCAGGGCAGGAACTTAAGCAGGAGCTTGAAGCAGAGCTCATGGTGGAACATTACGTATAGGCTTGCTATGGGCTCATGTTCAACTAGCTTCCTTATGCATCACAAGCCTGCCTGTCTAAGAATAGTGCTTCCAAGACTGAGATAGGGCATCTCACATCAATCACCAATCGAGACAATCTGTCACAAGAATGGACAATTTGTATTCATGTGTAGATGTCCCATGTATTTTTCTCTGTAAGAACACTCTAGGAGGGAACAGTTGTTCCATGCTAGATGGATTCAAATACAGCTCAAAAGACAATGTGATCTGGGCATTTTCTCCATTAAGATTCCCAGGAGGTTCTTGGTTGTATCAAGTTGACATTAAAAACTAACCCTCACACTACCTTCTAAATTACTCCGAAAGCACTGATTATACCACAGTTCCTGTGCATCGTAAGTGTGCATACGATTTTTTATAAATCTTGAGTCATTCAAGAGTCATCATTCACTAAAGAAGACTGCTAGAGCAGTCTCTTGGTTTGGCCCGTCACATTGGTACCGATTGTTGGTGGGAGGCCTTTTTTTTCTGAAGTAAAATTCTCAATAAGTCTACTAACATGTCTTCACTCGTACTGACTGTTCTTTCATAGACAGTGATCTAAGAGAACTGCCAAGGCAGAAGCCATGATTTCTTTAATGACCTAGCCTGCGATGTCATACACTGTCATTTCAACAGTGCCATATTAGTCTTACTTAACATGGAAGTTGCCCATCCAGTGGATGTGGGGACACCGACACCGACTCACTGGGCAATATGGTTACTGTAATGGATATCTTACACTGAAAATAACATATCAACTACCTATCATAACCATATGGCACAGTGCCTGAGCTTTCAGGATTAGAAAGGTGAAAAATAATACTAGGAACTAGGAACACTGAGGGGGCTTTCCTTATGAGGGGCCTATGAACAGCCTGTTTGTCTGTTTCTGGCCTGACCCCTGTTGAAACTAAACAACACTACATCTGTTTCGAGAAGTGCCTTTTTTTTTTATCTCTAAAGTAATATTCTCTTTTACCTACCATGCTTTTATAGAGTGCTGCTTTTGATTTTGGCTGAGTACACTGTATTGTGTTTACTTTTGTATAAAGCTACTGTGCTTGGAGCTATTGGCTTTAATAAAAGGTGACAGTATTATTGAAACATTTTCTAAGTTAATCAGCTGGAATTTTGTGTCAATGTCTTGCCATCAATTTGATGAATAATTGATCTGTCAAACATAATACTAAGCATCTTTTTAAGTATCCATAGCCTATTAGATGCTACTGTGAACTGTGCTGGTATGGGCCACTTGCATTTACTAAATGCATTCCATCTCCTTAATTAAATTAAGTGTCTATAATGGACATCCAACAAGCTAGCCTCTTTACCTTTGGAATTCCAGTGACTTGAGAATTCAAAACAAGTTGGTGCAATATTATCATCATGACAGTTTTCTCTACAAAAACTTTGGGTTTTTTTTCCCACATTAAAGATATCCTAGGGAATACTACCCTGTTCCATTTGTTCAGTAGATATAATATTTCAGTGATGCTTACTCCTGATAAGCAATTTCAGGCCCAAAAAAAGAGAAAGCAACAAAAAGCCTAGTAGTTTTAAAACAATCAATCTTTGTTCTCTGACAGAGGAAATGGAAGGATGGTGTTCCCCTCTTACCCTGAGATGACAGGCCTGATTTCACATGTTTACGTACTGACACTACAGCAATAATGGCTCCATATTAATGGGCTATTTCATAGTCTAACAAGCAAAGGAAGGCCAACCTATTAATAAAAGGCAAAACATCCAGTTGTGTCACCTATCTGTTGAAAACTCTGATCATTATTTTCAATGTAGCACTTGGAGGCCTTTGGTTCTCCCATTCTTCCTTTCTTCCTGTCCCCTCATCTTCCCCAATTATAACTGTAGACAGGAAATTATTTAAGAAGAGCCCATGATAGTAAAGAATACTTTTTTTCCTCTTGAAATAAATATTGTGCATCTCAGTAGCTATTCTTGGGGGTTACAAAAGGAAGAGTAAAAGTACCTCTAGATAAAATTAAAGACAAAAAAACAATAAAACAAACACATTAACAAAACTAAAACCAAATCTTAAACCAGATCAAGATTTAGGACAGAGGCTATGTAGTCTTGTTTAGTAGCAATAGCAATACCAAGACAGAACCTAGTTTATCCCATGATTGCTCATTCACATAAATTAAATAATATCAAATTTATTTATTTATTAATTTTTTATTTTATTATTTTTTTCAGAGCTGAGGACCGAATCCAGGGCCTCGTGCTTGCTAGGCAAGTGCTCTACCACTGAGCTAAATCCCTAACCCTGGTATCAATTTAGTATAATTCTATATAACCATAATATCAATGTTATAACTTATTATATTAAGACATATGTTTTATTATGTATTTCTGAAACTCCCAGTTGTTCTTTTGATATTCTTCTACTCTGTGTTATGGGCTGAATTGTGCTTTTCCTCCAAAAATCATAAGCATAAATCATAATTTGAAGTACTGAGCTCTAGTACTGTAGGATGTGACCATGTTTGGAGATAAGATCTTTCCCTTGAACCTAAAATGAGACTCTTAAGGTAGACTCCCACATGAACATCACTGGAATCATCATAAGGATATATGGTTTGGAAACAGACATAAAGAGACCCTCACCGATGAGGGGTTTAGAGGTTAACCTTTCTCATATTCTCCTAAGTGAATAACCTTGATTTTGGATCCCAGTCTCCATACCTGTGAACAAATAAACTTTCTCCTAGTTAAGACAAGGCCTGTGATATTCAGGTACAGAAGCCCTAGCCAATAAATGTACCATTTTTCTGTCTCCTTACTCTGTTAGACAAACACCCAGTCAGTTAAATACACTCTTTAAGTTCATTTTTCTCCCTCTACAACACTCCTTGACAAACTTTCATCTCACAAGTTCTTCCCACACTTAAGTCTGTATTGTCAAGAAAGGGATTCTCGTTGGCCCCAAATTAGCAGTTGTCTTGGGGCTTGACCTATCTGAATATATCTTTGAAAGGTTACCTGTAGTCAATGTATTTTATAATTTAAAAGGGGTCCATAGTATAGCCTTGATGGTATCTTCTGGCATATATTTTATCTGCAGGTTTAGTAGTTACTCTCTGGTTTCTAGACATAACACACCGCATTTGAACATTGTAGAAATGTGCATCTCCATAAAGTCAGATAGTACTGGATTCAAAGCCCATCCCCTACAGTGTGGGTATATTTACCTCCCTCCTCTGAATCTCAACTTCTTCATATTCATGAAAGACATTGCAGAATCTACCATAGGTTTGGGAAATATTAAATATTATAACCACAGGAGCATGTAGATTAACAGGGTAACAAGTGAAACACAGCATTTGCTTTCTTTCTTACCTCTCTTTCAGGTTGCAAAATCTAGTGCACCTGGATTCTTGTTCTGTTATTCTTATTCCTACTTAGAGTTTAAAAATAGGTGTTTTCTCTTTTCTCCCTGTCTCTTTCTCCCTCTCTCTTCCTCTCCTCTCTCGTTTTTAGCTGGGAAGATGTCTTGTTAGGAATTATCACCATAATTTTGAACTAATTATTGTTCTAAAATTTTAATATCAATGTCGTGACTAGTCCTGTTTCATTTAGTGTTAGCTAGTGTTCTTATCTTCAGAATAATTTGAATTAAAAACCAGTCCATGTAGTCAGTCACAGTCATTTCATTCTTCACTGGAATACAGACAAAAGCGGAGTTCATATTTGGCATATCACCATAGTAACTGGACCTCATGCAAAATAAGGAATTGGTCAGTAGTAATGAGTTTAAATGAACAAAGTGATTGTACTTTGTAAAGGCCCAATGTAATACTATAGGTAAAATCAATGGTAAACTGATTTATTTCACTCAATTGAGACTGACCAGTTCATAATATTGATATATCTAATTTATGTACACGTTTGTGCACTCCATCAACACACACACACATGCATATGTGTGCAAGCACACATTCATATACACCCAGAAACACACATACACACACACACACACACACACACACACACACACACACACACACACACCTGGGGGATTCAAAATTCAAATGTTTTTTCTCAAAATACATAGCTATGTGCTTGCTTTTCTATTTACTTAACAATATTTCTCCTACCCATTCTCTTTCATTCTATTAAACTCCCTACATACTGTTAAACACAATTTCCTGCTACTCTTTTCTAAAGTATATGAGAAAGGCTAATTCATTTTTGCTTATTTCTTCTTCCAATGCTTTGTGTGTTTCAAGTGGCTGGCCATTGGCAGGTCAGAGATGACACTATTCTTTGATGTTTGAAAGTAATTCCTGCCCAGTCTTTGTAATCTGGTATGACCTGCTGTCATTACTTCATTCTTGGAGGACATCTCAGCTTCCATAGCAATTCACAGATACAAAAAGAAATGCTCAGCGTATTTCATTTTCTTTTACAGTCAGATGTTCTGAAAAAAGGAGTTAGATCCCAATTTAGACATAAGTGCACCTAATAAACTGGATGGGTGGGGAGGAAAGACGCCTCTACCTTAATTTAGAGTTCCTGTGAATATGTTACATTGAGTGTCAATAACTGTACTGATGTGATTAAAAATCTTTCCAAGGACAGACTGTCTTTTTGGTCCCAATTTAATCAAAGAGACCTTAGGAGAGTAAAGCATCAGATGATGGCACATAAGGCATGAGAATGTTGCATCCAGCAGGACTATGTTTGAAAATAGAAAATGTATTCACAAGCCAAGGTATTTAGGTAATTTCTAGAATTTCAGCACCCAGTGGGTCTGCAGAGAGTATTTGAAGAGCCCACTGGACTTCTGAATATATGAAAGATAGATTTGTCTATTTTTAAGATGCAGAATTTTGTGATGTCTTATAATTATATGAGAAAGCTAATACAATGGCAGAAAGGGAAATAGACATTATAAAGATTCCTCTGGCCAAAAAAAAAATGTCAGGGCTATTCACAGTACTCTGGGAATAAAATTCTGCCACTCATGTGAACATCCAGCCTTAATTAGGACCAATAAATGAGTCTAGAGTCTTTGTTTTCATATCTATAAGAGTTCCCTAAGATTTACTAGCTACTCAGTTCTCAGCCAATTGATCCTGTGAACACAATGGTTGTGAGGCAATGAAAATCATTGTTATTCCTCTACCATTTCTGTTGTATATTTTCTAAGCACTAATTAATAACTTAGCTCATTTAATCTTTATAAGAGCTCTCTGATATTGATACTATATAGGTGTATTTTTCAAGTGAGGAACCTGAGGCATGGGGGGATGAAATCATTAATTGAGTTTTATAACTAGTATGAGTTGGCATTAGGATTCAATCCAGGCAGTATTGCTCCAGAGACCATGTTTCTTATAGCAACTGTAGTATATAGAACTAAGGCACTCTAATTTCCAAACCCAGTGAAAATATTATACTATATGGCAAAAAGTAAATAAGGTAATTAGTTTGCTGAAATTATGGATTTTTACTTAGTTATCTGTATGAGTCAAATTTCAAAGCCCCTAGAAGGTGTAAGGTGAAGTTGGAGGAGAAAGGAGAAATGTTACGTACAAAGGTCATCATTGATCACTATAGTATCTGGAAATAGAAGAGAACTAGAAGCCAAGGAATGTAAGCAGCCATGAAATTTGGGAAGGCCAAGCAGTGGACTCTCCCCTAGGCATGCAGAAAGCAAGAGTCTTACTGACATGTTCCCTTCAAGCCATTTTGCGCAACATCAGATTCTTGACCTATTGTGAAAGTACTTAGTGTAGCTGGAAGACAGCAACCTGATGGTAATTTGATAGAAGAAATAAAATTAATGCTATCTATAGTTATGTATTGGAAAGGAGAATTGCCTTAATTACCCATCCTTAAGGCCATACTCAATACTTAGGTTTGTTGTCCATACTAACTAAGTCTGAGGATTGATGTCCTACTGGTTACAACCACTTGTACTCTTCAACTAAATTTCTCTGTTTACAAAATATAGCACTGTCCATGGCCAGGTATACGCTTTCTGTGAGGTATGTTGCCTTCTGTCCAGATGAGCACCCCCAAAACCTCCATCAGCTTGTCTAAAGCAATTGTTTGAATATTTAAGTCATTTGTCATCCTTTCTACATTGCTCCTTTTCTGAGGAAAAAGTGGCCCAAGGAAGGCAAACCCACTGTCCAGCATTTTTAGACAACACAGGAGTGGCTTCTTCTGGCCAAACAATGCTCAGTCAGCTCATGTCTTCTCCTGTCTTCTACACTTGCTCTTTTGGAGGTGATTGGAGAATGGACAACTCACAGTGCTCAAGCGAAAGCTTACTATGTTGATTTATTTTACTCACCAAAGGAAAATTTTAAAAGAGAATATTAAAAATGGAATATATTGATCTGCGTTACTCATTATACTCTGAAAGATTTTTTGCCCTGGCCTGTGAAAGAGTAGAATGCAATACTGAATCCCATGGATCACCAAGAAGGATGCTTTTTTAAAATTCCAAGGTATGTCTGAGTCATAACATCATTTGATAACCCATAAATATGCACTTTCATGTGTCAATTCAAAGAAATGAAAAATGTTCATTTGCCTCATTTACTTTGAGAGGGAGCAGCCTGGAGCTTCCAAAGAAATCTGCATTACCTCTGAGCCATATTGATAGCCTTTCTCAATATGCTGCTCAACGCACAACAGGAAAGCAAACGAGGAACCCACGGGGCCTGTTATTTCTGATAAATGCGTCTACAGTGAAGCAGATGGCATTGTCCCTTCGAGGGTTGGTGATCATGCTTATGTCAGTCCTGGTCTCTCAGCTCCTCAGCTCTCCACAGTGTTTTTCTTTTTTCTCATTTCCATTATGATTTGACTTACTTTCTAGTTGTCAGCCCACCCACAAACTTGCTAGTCTAACTCTAGATACAGCCCAGTGTTCTTTAGAATTCAGGAAGCATTGGAGGCACAACATGTAGGCTAAGCCAGCTGGAATTCAATGTCTATTTACACTGGAAATTTTCTAATACAATTGGAGATCTGGAGAGAAGTAATTTGACCACTTTGAGGCTTTTGACATAATTGATCAAAGTGGAAGCTGTTTCTACTTAGTGTTGCTTTGCTGAATTTGTCTTTCAATCTCTTTATTCGCAATGACTTTCAAAGTGAATGCCTGAGTTTGTCTAAATTTAGTGTGTTGAGAAGGAATATGAAAACCTATTCTAATTTCTTGAGACAGGATAACATCAAACTTAATTTTTTTTTTCTGAAGGACTGCTATGGAAAACCTTTTGGGAGTTGAGTTTACTTCAAATATAGCAAGTATATGAAACTTCATATAGTAATAAAAGACTAATGAGGGAATCATTATCCACTACAAAAATGGTTCTCAAAGCAAATAGACCTAGAATTTTAGTTTATATGCTGGTGTCACATTTATATCTGATAACTGATGAAAACCACTATAGTAAAAGTTCTAGTTATTTAAACTATTATAGATGAAAACACAGTCAGTTCACTTAAACCCCTTTAGGTGTAGTTTCTTCAGTTACAAATAGAGAGACAAAGAGCAATTATATCAAGATCTCTCTCTCTCTCTCTTACTCACTCTCTCTCTTTCAGGTACACACACACAAATCAAATGAAGTTGATCATGCATCTGAAATTTCTGTGAACATTATATAGATTGAAGTACAGAACGTTTTTCTATTTGCTAAATGAGCGGGAAAAATCAACCATGTCAAAACGCAAAGAAAAGTGTATTTATTTGGGGCTCATTTAGGATTTCAGTCTGAGAAACACAGATTTGCTCAGAGATTTTACAAAATGGCAGCTCTATTAATAGCATCAAATCTCAGTGTTGGAAGTGATATCATTTGTTAGTGGAAATGACTGTTTTTATATTTCATATATGTGTACTGTATACATATTTGCATGTATGTGTAATATAGTATTTCCCCATATCCTTCCATCTCCTTCTGTGTCCCTGAGCTCCCTCTCAGACTCATGGCCTCTTTTTCGTTAATTATTATTGTGATATATACATGCATATATATGAGTAAATATAGGATTTCCAATTCCATTTAGTGTTGATCCATGTATAAACATTCTGAGGGTGAATACTTGGTATTGGATAACCACTTAGAGTACTTTTCCCTAGAAAAGACTAATTTTCAGTGTCTCAGCAGTCATTAATTGAGGAATCCTTGTTGATGCTGGGAAAAGTTGAATTGACTTATGAAAACGGGATTGGATCTGCTATCAATCTGTTTAGTTTGGGGGAAAGAGTGCATTACACAAATATAGTAGAGACTGACAGTTTCTAAAAAGGCTGACTAATATGTTAGCATGAAATCACAAATCTATATCAATGGCTTAACCTCACATTTTAAACTCAAATCAAGACTATACATATATTAGAATAGTAAATTCTTTGAGGACCCCAAGGACATACATGGTATAAATGTGCACTTTCTTAGTTATGGCTATTCAATTCTAAAATTTTAAACACTATGATTTGGTTTTCTTTTATCTTTATATTTGTGTTGTGTTATTTTCTCTGGGCTAGAAACTGTATTCTTCGGGATATTGTTACTATTATTAACTGGAACTGTTATCAATCATATTTAATTATAATTTTTAGATGGGTGCCTGTCATATGGCAGGGTACAAAAACCTGTATATTCACAGAATGTAACATTCATTTAAAGAGCTTGCCTTTGGGTTGATGTACTGTAGTTCCTCCTCAGGTCACAGCTCTCAATGAGTTAAAGTACTTGTTTGTATTGGCATTTTTTCTTTAGTTTGTAATTGTGAATTCTTTGTGTCTTTCCATCTCTTCTTTTACTCCTTCCATTCCTATGTTGATTCTGAAAGTATCTTAAAGTACCTGAGTCGTCTGTTAGAGTTCTTACTTGGAGATATACCTTCACTCCAAGGACACTGTACTGAGACAGCAGGGTGACTCAAAACTTGGAATTTCAGAAAGCTAGGGAAATTGCAAACTTAGTAAATAAATGCCCAAATAAGCTTATTCATCCATAAAATGAAGGAGTGATAAAGGACATTTTAAAGTTCCTTGGGAATGCCAATAGAAAAGAGACAAAATTATCGGTCTCCAAAGGATTGTTAAAGTTGTTTTTCTCACAAGGATAGTGGATACAATTGCCAAAATAGAACAGATCATTGAAACCAAGCAGAAATGTAGACATGAGAACACACTTAATATTTATAGTTATATACATTAACATGGATGATACTTCTTATCTGTTAATGGTCTTCATAAAATGTTAAATGAAAGATTTTAAATACTTTCGGCACAGATCTTTCTTTTATTAATCAACTAAAAGTCATTTTAAGGGATTTCTCATGAACTAAATATTACACATTAATTGATCCTTACTCTGTTTTTGTTGTGAAACTATCAATATAGATAAGTGTAAAGCTATGAAAATAAAAAAGACAAATACCTAGAACTACAGCCAATAATAGCATCTGTAGTAAATTATTCATTACATGTAGTTAAATATTAAGTGAATAGTATAAGAATTATCACTTATATATAATCATTTTTACATAGCTGTTTTGAATGATTGTACTTGATTATCCATAACACACACACACACACACACACACACACACACACACACACACATACATGTTGTCATCCATAATGAGATATATACAGACACATACACACACACACACACACACACACACACACACACACACACACACACGTCTATCCAGAATAATAGATAGGTAGGGTAGCTAGGTAGATGGAAATATATAGATAGGTTAAAACTAGATATGTATGCACAAATGGAGATGAATTAATTTAGCTTATTTAATATTCTGAAGGCTAAACCCTCTAACTGTCATAGTTAATACATTTTATCTACAACCCAAAATTGAGTGGTGTAAATTATTTAGTCAAGAATACCTACCCTATTTTAGAAACTGTCCTATATGCATAGGGTATGGATATGTATACAAGTTAGCTTCTACTGCAAGTAGATCTAGTTAGTTAGAAGGGCTTGGCAGCAACTAATTATTAAGTGGTTTGATGACATAACAGAAGTGCAGAGTGTACAATAGCAGCAGTAAAGCTGGGTGTGACCCACGCTTTCATCCCAAGAAAATTGTTTGAACCTAACGTGGAAAATGATGAGGAACCTAGCAAATAATCAGTGGCCAGGATTTAAGTACTGTAGCCAAAGTGACAGTAGCAGCAGCAGTAACTATTCCATCACAGCATCCACAAAGTCATTGAAGCATTCCATTAAAGGAATACGTCTTGCACTGGTGCTTTCTGCCAAGAAAGGACGGACTTACAATTGAGTTAGGGACAGGTGTATACAAGTTATAAAATAATGAAGGAGAACACACACAGTGAGAAATGCCAGGAAGAATGTAAGACATAGAAAAGTAAGAGAGAGATTGGGAGGGAAGACAGCATTTAATTGTTTGGTCAAGGAGTCCTATGAAATGACAACTGAGCCCTGAAGCAGAAAGAAGAAGCAACATGAGTAGGCTTGGAAGAAGAGCTACAAGATTGCTCCAGATAGTCACTGAGACAGCAATGACCTTTTCTCATGTGAGAATGAAGTAGACGATCATTTTGACTGGAGTGGTATGAGTTGAGTAGAACAGGAGGAGGAGAAAATAAGCAGCAATCAGACCATGTGGAGCTTATAAACTAAGGGAGAAGATGTGGATTTTAATCAAGGGCTGAATAAAGCCTCTTTGGAAACAGACAGAAGATTGACACGACCTGGTTATGTTTTGCAAATTCACTCTGGTGCTGATCAGAGCATGTGTTTAGGGAATGAGATGAAGAAAGAATTTCTGCAGGAGCTCAAAAAGGACATGATGATTTGAGCTGAAGTGGATATGACTAGAAGTCTAATAGCACATTTAAGACTTCCCAGATACTTATTATGTCTATAGTTTTTGAAAGTTTATATATTTCTAGGCGAGAAGATGGATATTGGTTTGGATGTATTGGCAACGTTCAGGGTACAAATGCATTTCCTAGTGGCACGGGTACTAAAATGTATTCTTCTGGCATTGTAAAGACAATAAAGTGCTTCGAGCAGAATAGGAGAGCATGCCATAATCAGATTTGAGTTTTATGAAATTGTTCAGGCCGCAGTACTATGAAGAAGCAATTGAAAGGAGGGAGGTTGAAGCCAGAAAGACCAGAATTTCTTTGCTGACACTGATGCACATGGAGATGCAGGGTGGGGTCAACGAAGGGATGTGTGGTAAACATTCAGCAGAAGAATGGTGACTCATGGAATGCGAGAGAATAAGGAAAGTGAAGAAATCTAGGATGACATACAATTTGCTTTTCTTTTTTGTATGTTTGTCTAACATTAGTGGTGAAAAAATTAAGATTGGAAAGAAACCCACAAAGAAGGGGATCGTGTTTGTGTTAAGGAGGTGAGACTTGGGATCTCTAGAGGTTCCGTGTGGTCTGTGTCTGTTAGCCAGTGGGTATATTTGTTACTTTCCTCCTTGCTGTGACGCAATGCTTGACCAGGGGCAACTTAAAGGAAGCATCTTGCTGTAGCTTTCTGCTTGAGAAGATGCAGTTTTTCATGGTAGAGAAAGTGTGAAAATGAGTTATCTGATCACACTGCATCTATAGTCAGGAAACAGAGAAGTGGATGCAGATCCTCAGCTCACCTTCTCCATGTTATTTAATCCTGTACCCCTTCCACAGAATGACATAACCCATTTCAGGGTGAGTGTCCCACCTCATTCTAATCTGCCTTTAAATACCAATAGAGACATGCCAGGGGGGTTATTTCCTCTACAAGGGGTTCATAGATATTTGCTCATGTCTCCCCAGAAAAGCTTCACGCAGCGGAACTGATGACAGAAATATAATGGAGCTGGTCGTAGTCTGGAGATATTCGCTTATGACATCAAAGAATCTTTTGATTTTGTTTTTAATAGTGGGGATGTAACTTAGGCCTTCATGCATGCCAAGTAAGCAAGCAATCAACCACTGAATTATGTTCCTTTCCTGGGCAAAGTCATATTTGTAGTGTGCAATCCTATCTTTTGGCTAAAAGATATGAAGATAGCTTAAAACCTCTGTACCATCCACAAGCTTTGGTGAGGAAGCAGTTCCCTTATGTAACTAGGCCAAGTCTTCCCAGTGGGCTTAGTGGGAGGAACTGACCAGGAAAAGTAAAAGATCAAAAAAAGCAGTCTGAGATAATAATACTTAGAGAAATGCATCTAAAATATGATTTGGGTACCACCTGCAGTAGGGATTTCTAGTAAAATGTACATATAATGAATCCTATTCAGATCTGCTGGATCAAAATCTTAAGGACCATGTCTCCAATGTAATCTGGTGACCTGTTTAATGCTACATAGAGCCTTCCTTGAGCTTGTCTTCAATATTTAGCTCAGAATTCTGACTGCTTAAAGACATCTCCCTCTACCTGGAACAATTCACATTTGGTAGGTAAACAAGAAAATTCTGTGCACCAGATATTTCGGCCTGAGCAAATCTGCTTCCAGCAACTAGAGTGCCTATCCTAGAACAAAATTATACTTACAAAAGCCAGAATCTTAATTGCTATTCTGCAGAAAGATGATCAAATGGCACCTTGAATGTGTTATAGACACTGGATGTCACCTGCAGTAGTATTTTGCCTTAATTTCTGAGATAAGGTCTCTCACTGAACTCAGCTCATTGAAGCTGGCTGGCCAATGAAATCCAGGTATCCTCTCCACTTGTCCCCACCCTTCAGGCACAGACTTCCTTGTCCAACTTTTAAAATAACTAATGGGAATTGGAATGCAAAGCCTCTTGCTTGTTGGACAGATACTTTACCAACTGAGCAATTTCCCTGCCCCAAGCAAGTACCAGCTTTGTGACTTGTGCTGGTCATTGTGGTTGGATTTTGTTTTGAATTTTCTCTTTATTCATGTTTGCATATACTGTCAGTGTACTTATGGTATACCATATAGTTTGTATCACCTATTCGGTACTTAATGGATGATAGCTATTATTAGTCTTTATTTCATATTATTGCTATTTGCATTTTCCCTAGGGGAAATCATGAAATTGGAAAGTAACTCCATTAAGAAATTTCAGAAATTATAGTACTATAGAGATAATAAATCATACTCATTGTAAGAGAAATTATTTTAAAATGCCCTCTTGATTATTGATTCTCTCTCTAAAACAAAATGGATAAATTGTTCAAAGGTTATAGAAAGCTGAATAATGATTTTCAAAAATGCATGTTAATTTCAAAATGTATTACTTTATTCTAACCTGTGACCACAGGATATAGAAAGTCCAAGAATATTCTCTGAGGGCCACTATCTTCACATAAGAGCCATAAGAGAAGAGGAAGCAATGGATGCTACAATCAAGATTCAAAGAATGTTGACAGTGAATTGGCAATCCAGGCTGATGGCAGTTGGGATAATGTAGTTAATCAAATATACTAGCTTCAGAAATTCTGTTATGAATATTCTGTTCTGAGATGGCCCCTAAAGAGAAGTCTAATAGCCCTAAGCTAAAGTGTCTTCCAGGGCTCATAATGCTGCTCCCCTTAGTAGGGAATCGGGAGGAAGTTAGCAAGCGGAACTCCAAAGTGTGGGAACAAATGGAAACCAAGTGTAAATATTTGTTACGTGACTTAGGAGACCCCACTAGATAGAGGTGTGCAGATCTTGCTGATATTGAATTTGCCTAAACATTTTTAACTAAAAAATATATTTGAACTGTTTTTATTTGGGGATTCAAGTAGGCACTGTCTAAGTCAAGTACGTATAAGAACATGGTCTTTGGAATTAGAGGCTTTGCCTGTGTTGATGAGGGGACATTCTCACCATGCATCTGGTGATCTATTATAGGGGCTAATAAGCCTCAGGCTAAATCTGGCCTGCTTCCAGCTGCTTACCCAATTTGGTAAACAAAGTTTGAATCTCACACAGCTATTCTCATCCTTTTATAGCTCTCCCATGAGTACTTGTTCACTTCAACTCTAGAGAGAAGTACTGCGACACAGACAATATGCCTCTCAGAGGCTAAAATATTTATTATTTAGCATTTTAAAGAAAATGTTTGTTGGTCTTGATCATACATATATATATCACAGCACAGATGAAGGTGTTTTGGTAATGTTTCATTGACCTTAAAATACATTTTGGGTAAACCTTCAAAAGACTGATTAAAATCCTGAAGATTCAGTACTCCTGATGTTAAAATGCATACTGGGAAAGAAACCAAAGTTCTACATTTGTCTATATACCACGATCTTGAGATACAGCTTACACATTAAACACAATAATTTCTTTCTATTTCTCTCCTTCCATGTAATGACAGCTGGCTCTACTTCAATCTGTGATAACTGACAGCATAGAGCACCATAGCAACCACTGACTTCATGACTCTATAAATGTTTAGGCATACAGAAGTAACTTTCAAGATTAAGTCAATTGATAATGATAATAATAATAATAATAATCGTGCAGTATGTATTATACTAAATATAATATAAAAATATATTAATATAATTTTTATTTTATTATATAAAAAGAAAAGGCCAGTGATACTTCATATACAAATAGTAATATAATTATAATGATTATATAACATATAATAATACATAGATTATTATATTATTATTATAATAATATAATACATAATATTATTAAACAATATTAAAGTAAGAAATTTTACTATTATTATAATATATAATATATAAAATAATAACTATAATTTATGTTTGAAGATATACTCTCCTCTGTGTTCTCTGCATATAATAATAATTATATATTATATATATACATACATATTATTAAACTTTAATACATAATTATATGCAATGATTATGTCTTTGTATATAGTAATTATCATTATTATATATAATATTATTGCTAGAATTTATTTGTGAGGAAACATCCTTTTCTTTGTGTTCTCTGTCTTTCATTTTCAGGTAAATATATATTTATTTTAAATCAGATATGTCATGTGATACTTGTTTTTAACTTGTTGTTGGGTAATATGATCCAGTTTGTCTCTCCTGAAAGGCACAACAGCTTACAAGTCTGCCACAGTGGATGCTTTGATAGGGAGCCAGTAAAATAAGTACTGGAGGGGTTTTCTTTGTTTGTCTCTTGAAAATGTCCTCAACCTTTTAGAATTTTCTCATCCCAAATCTAGGAGGAGAATGTAAATACTCATTGGATGAAGCCAGTCAACTCAGAACACCCCAAAGAAGGGTAGATAATGGAGGGTTAATCAAATCAAACTCTTCCCCCCCCAGCATAATATCTGTAATAATTATTTGGGAATTTCACACAATGCACCCTGACCACACTCACTTAGTACATGGGCTGGTGGAGGTGTCCTTGGAAGAGGGTTTGCTGAAAATGGCTTTAATTGTAGTCTGCAAGCAGGTGTCTCTGCCTAGAAAGTTTATGAGAGTAATATTTCTAAAAGGTATGATGACCTCGGACCTCCCATCCCTTGTCATGGTTATATTTTATTTGATATAGCTCCTTATGATGATACTGTAACTTCAGACATGGTTTTAGGCTCAAACACAGCTCCACAAGGTTCCTACATGAAGGAAGCCTCCCACCCATTCTGCCCCCATCTATTGATATACCCAGAAATATTTTTAGAAGGAAGTTTGACAACAAATTCATTTAGCAGTAGGTTTCCCTATTAAGGATAATTACCTCCAACCACCATGGGTCTTTAACCAGGTTTATAGTGCCAGTTGTGAATTTGAGTCTCTCCTGCGGACTGGGCTTTAAAACATAAGAAAATGGTTGATTGCCCTCATAACAGACCTACCACTTTTTCACTGATGGACAGCTCTTACCTGGAAGGTTGGTATTGTAGCATTCAGGTTTGACCACTGGGTAAAGCCACTGATGACTTTTCTTCTCCAGTGGCCCGTGTCACAGCTTCCAGCAGTATAAAATCTGGTAGGGAGGAAGCTTCCCGCTCCGCACCAGCTTCCTTTCTCTATGCCCTGCAATGATCTAGTTCTGCAGAACAACCTAAAAGAGTGACAATAGACTGAATTGTTGTTCAGGCTTCTGAGTACTCCATGACCAACATCTCAAAGGAAGGCATCCCACTGCCGGCCCTGGGATTTTCATTTAATAACCTAAGATTATCAAGAACAATGTGGATCAAACTATAATTTTAATTTTTTGAGACTTGTATCTTATTCTTGACAATGCCTAAATGCTTAACAAACTCAATAAATACCTATGGAAATGAAGGGAGGTGTGAAGGAGGGGGAAATAATGGAAAGGAATAATAGAGGGGAGAATAGATCTTTCAACTTGTAGAACTCAGCAATAGAAAAACATCCAGAAACCAGAAAAACAAAACAGCAACCAAAATTTCGATGGACATTTTAAAACAATTGGCTGATTTAAAAATGAATTTATTTTCCTGAAAAAGAAAGCTCAGAAAATATTAATATTTTATACACTTGACTCTGGAATAAATTTGCCACACACACCGCCATATATTAATGGGTAGAAGAGGAGAACAATTACGTTTTTCTGAGTAATTGAAGGTGCAACTTCCCCATCAAAATATTCATTACTTTCACATTAGTGTTAAGTGTTACTTCTCTCTATGTTCTCACTGAATTTCACTCCCTTTGCTTCATAAATGAGTTACCTTCTAAGCCTACAATTTTCTTGTGCCAAAACTCTGCCTATGGCACTTTGTCCTCTTCCTACTTCTGAAAGGAAAGGAGACTGGAGAGCTGCAGATGGGAAGAGTTAAGTATGAATAGAACTACTGGTTGGTATCTCACTCTCAGGTATGTCAGCTGAGCTATAGATTCCACTAAAAGCCAGCAGTGAGTTTAAAGTTAAAACCCAATCTAAAACAAAGATATTTGTGATCTACAACTGCTGCTAGTTATTTTACCCTCTTTCTGTGTTTGGAAATTGGAAACAAATGCTGGATGCTGGGGAGTTGGTGGAGCTACCGCTAATCAAGCACAATGTGGTGTAGATGGAGAAACAAAAGCACCACTTTGAAATCCTGCTGTGTATGGGCTCCATCTCTCTGGACATTTCAGCTTTGGTGTTTGCAAAGCTTCTAGCTCTAGGTTTTCTGGGCTCCTATGCCAACTCTTAGCCATACCACTTCTTATTACACAAGCTGGTTACACATTTTGCTCCAGGTCACATACACAAAAATGTTTGTGTATCCATTAGAGTTAAATTTCCACACTAATTCCATAGCCTTGGCTTCTTATAAGATACTAGGAGCCTCAGTCCTAATGGCACGATCATTTGGAAGTCAGGGAAGTTAGAGAATACTAGTTTGTGACAACATATTCTTTGTTTTTGATTGGGCTACCTCTAATGAGAGCTCATGCTCATAGAAGATGTACAGAGTCCCTCTACTTCCAGCGGCATTTATGATCTTCCCTTGACCAGTATTCCCTACCCACTGGCACATGTGTCACAGGGACTTTTCATGATTCACAATTATCACCCAGAATTCATAGTCTATTTGAGAGCTCAGTCTTCGTGTTGCATACTCCAAATGTTTGATGAATACTTAATATCATGTGTCCTCCATGGCACTGTCACAAAGAAAAATTTGATTGTTCTTAGAGCCCCATGCTCCACATGCTCATTCCATCCAATCTGCTATTAGTCCATCACCTTTGCCTTTCCCAGTGTGTTACATATTTGGACTCAGACAATACAGAGTCTTTTCAAATTGAGTTCTTTTGCTCAGCAATACGCATTGAAAACTTCATGGCTTGATAGCTCATTTCTTTTTGATGTTGAATAATCTTCTGTTTTCCAGATACACTATCATTTATTTGTCTATTCACCACTTAATGAACATCTTTACTGCCTCCAAGATTTCAGACCAAAACACTACTATAAATTTCCATGTGCAGGCATTTTGTGGATGGATTTTTTTTTTAATCTCACTGGCTTGCATGTAAGAGCATGTCTGTTCTTTAAAGCAACTGCCAATCTGTGTAGCAAAGTGGCTGCCATAGTTTGTACTAGCAATGAGTAAGAGTTTTTGGCACTAATGATATGGTTCAAAATAAAGTGTGTGTGTGTGTGTGTGTGTGTGTGTGTGTGTGTGTGTGTGTGTGAGAGAGAGAGAGAGAGAGAGAGAGAGAGAGAGAGAGAGAGAGAGAGAGAGAGAGAGAGAACCTTGGGACAAAATGTTTCCATTTCCCAACATTCTTGCCAGCATGTGGTATCAGTGATTTGGATATGGCTTCTCTAATCAGTGTATAGTAGTATCACACTTTAGTTTCAATTTTCAGTTTTAAAGCATCATCTGAAATTCAACATCTTTGCATGTTAGTTTCCTTTTGTCATCTTTTAACTCTCCCTTCTGTACCTTTATAATGTACTTGCTTTTGACTTCTTAAAAATAATTGCCCGTAGAACCATCTTTTTTCTAGGGTCTCAGAAAGATTTAGATGAAGTCGATGTTGTCTTTTATCTTATTTCAAAAGTGAGCAGTGAGCCTTCTAGTCACGGTGCTTGACTATGGATAGCAATTTGTCTCCTGGACCTGATGATACCTATGGAATGGTTATTGATTCAGTCAGGACAATGGCAGGTTCTTGTCAGTGTGTTTCTGAGGAGGACTGAGTTCTTAGAAGAAATATAACAGTAATGATTTGTGAATAGCAAAGTTTGCCTGGTTTTGAGAGAGATTTTGTTAATTTACACTTTTGATTTTATTCTCAATTCCTAATTGCTGAAGGAATCTTAAATATGGTTAAGTCTTGGAGGAGAGAGCTAATGAGTGTTTCATTAGTGGAATACTACACTAAAGCAGACATCCGAGCTAATACCATGGCTCTTGGGAGTGTTTGTGAAAAAGTGTCAGTAGTTTGAAACTTTATTAACTAGAACTCTTGCAGAAGAAATCACTTAGTCAGGATAAGTTCCTCCTGTATATTCTCCTAGATGGGAGGCAACTCACCTGCCTGGAATGGTAGAGACAGTTCTCATTTCATTAGAAATTTATAAAGTGATAATCATGATAGCAGCCAACTCATTACCCAACAGGGCATACCAAATTGTTCTGAGTCAATGAGGAAATGTACTTCAGCAGGGAATTGGGAGTAGAAAAAGAACTATTTGGATGAGAGCAGTTATTATTTTTCTAAGGGAGAAGGAAGCCAAGAGGTGTTCTTCAATTTTCCCTGAAACTCAACCTGTCCCTCTACACTCTGATTTCCCCAAAGGACCTCTACTCTCTTGCCAGGAAACTCATGAAAAGAGAAGGACAAGTTCTTTCTGAAGAGCCAAGTAAATGAAATTCTCAGTAGGAAAGGAGGCATCACCAAAGCAATCACAGTGGCACTGCAGGGAATTAATCTACATCCATTTCCACACCAACTGACTTTCAGGTAAAGGGAATCTTGTGGCTTCTGCCATCCTGTTCATAGCGAAGCCATTTGTGAGTGGTGGCTAAGTTGGTGTGCGAAGAATACATAACATCTATCTCCTTCAACTGAATTTTTTCCAGTTATACAGAGTTGGTGATTTTAAATACTACCTGCCAATTTGGATTACTTAACAAATAAAACATCAATAATGTTTTGAAAGTTCTGGAAGAAATGATAATAATGTTCGACACTGAGCACCAATAACCCATAGATTCTTTACCTATATCATAATCCATATGTTTAAACACCTATTTTTAGTTTTATCAGCTGAATTTCATGGTTATTGGAGAAATC
Source organism: Peromyscus aztecus (assembly GCA_902168405.1). Classification (NCBI taxonomy): domain Eukaryota; kingdom Metazoa; phylum Chordata; class Mammalia; order Rodentia; family Cricetidae; genus Peromyscus; species Peromyscus aztecus. The sequence goes on along the minus strand of CABHPQ010174010.1, from coordinate 9,779 downwards.
ATTCTTTTATGGGAATCATCTTACAATGTGACTTAGTCTTCAATTCAATATCTAGATAATGTCTTATCATTGGATAGTTGCCTCAAGGAAAAACTTTGCCCATGTGGCAGATTCATGATCATACCCACTCATCCCTCTCTCAACCTATATTTCTGCTATGCATGCTGAGGTCATTGTGCCAAGGAAGCTACATAATTCACAGTTTGCAGAATGCTTAAGTTGGGATGTTATTTGTACCCAAATACTTTTAATTAAATTGAAGCATTGGTATATATATCTTAAAACTAATAATTCTTTCCAAATTCAGAACAAGTTTCATAAGTCAGAGTTGGGAAAGCAAAGGAAAAAAATGGAAATGAGAAAGTACTGAACTCTTAGGTAGGGATATAATTTCAGCAAGGAACAAGAAGACTATAAATTGTTTACCATTAATGGGGAACTGGTGAGTAGAACAACTGTACATTAAAAAGTCAGTTTACAAAACACAAAGTATAGTGTAGTAAAATTTCGCAGAAGAATTTGGAAGTGCATTACTGGGAATAATTAACTTATTATAAATATGGTTGTCCCTAGAGAGTTGTTTTGTTATTGGTATTTGTTCATTTGCCTTTGCATTTGTGTTCAAATTCACCAAACCCAGTAAGTGTGATTTAAAAAAAATTGATAATAATGATAATAATAAAAAAAGACCAGGTGGAGTCACAGACTGATGAATTTAGATGTTTCCAAGCCCAGATTTTCATGCAATTGAGGGATGCCTTTCAAAATATTCCCGGGAAGTGGCCAAGTCCTGAATAAAAGAGGAAGATGAACTCCAAATATGATTTTTCCTAGGTTCCCATAAAACCCAGTCATATGAACAAACAAGAAATTCTGCAAAATATACATGGGTCATACCAAGGAGAGTACAGGTTACCCGAACAAATTCCTTTCTGTTTGTGGTAATCTCAATCAGAGAAAGCCACTTATATTGGCCCCATGTTACACTACCTTTTCTTTACTGGTATTCAGTCATTCAGTCAGACTCATAGTTAGCTAATGCCATCAGGTAATTAAACAGCTGTTTCTCTCTACAGTCCTTTCTTCTGAATTTGTAGTTCTTGCTGCCATAGATTGTGCAGCCTTACTGATGGCTCTTTAAAAAAATATTTGATTGTTCATTTTTGCATTCAAATGTTCTTTAATATTGCCTCAGCATATAATATAGCTCTGAGTATTTCATGAGATCCTGCACACAGATTATAGAACATAGCTTTGTCATAGACAAAATACAACAACCTTTCTTCATGCTATTCCTTTTGGGAACTACTGTAGATCACAGGAAACATCCCATTGTATTTTTAGAGTGATTTTTATTGTCTCCTTTCTAATTGGGTCACAATCTCCATTTCAAATAGAGTACACACAGATACCAAGGCAAAGATGCTCTGGTATACTAAACAGGCAAATTGTTTGGTGATAGGCAGTTAGATTTTCTTTGACGCCAAATGCTACTATTTTGGCTTTTGACCACCAGACACAAAGATCAGTTAACTATGAAAAAACAGCCTTAGTCATGGTTCATCTGACTACAGACAGTTCCTCCAAACCCCTCACTCACATACACCAAATGCAGTATTGGTATTGCCAAGGAATTGGTTTTTCAAAATGTCTATATTTAGAATTATTGAGCAGGACTTGGACAAGTTCCACTCAAGTGCACAAATCTGTCATGATATTTAAAGTGACTGAGCAGTTAAGGGTGCCTTCTGCTCTTCCAAAGGACAAGAGTTCTATTCTCAGCACCCATTTCATCTCCTTCCCACTGCCTGTAACTCCATCTCCAGAGGCTCCAACACCCTTCTTTGTTCTCCAAAGAGCACTGAACTTACACCCACTCAAAGCATAGACATAATCATAATTTTTAAAAGTATGAAAAAATACAAGGTTGGAGAATTTGCACCAGTTGGCTATCATGTGTCTTAGTGTGAACAGTGATAATTACCATGTGGTATTATGGGGACAATGACCTGAGCAGGGATTTCATGTAGTTTCTGCATTGCCGTTGGATAACACTGGGAGAAGGTAGCAAGTCCTTTTTTTGACACTGAAGTTTGACGGGTCCAGAGACCACGTTTTTGCCAGGTCCAGAGACCATGGTGAAATGTGTAAGAAATACCTCAACCTTAGATTTTAATCTAACTTTGAAAAATAGTCATTGTCCAGTTTCATAAACTCACAAGCTTTTCCTATCTATTCCTCTCTTTTCATTTATGTCTCACATGTACCTGTGAGATTGCTCCTTGGAGCCAAATGGAAGGGTGTTAGAGATTATTGTGTTTTCCTTAACCAGTTAGAAAGCCAAATGCTGCCTTTCTCTGTCAACCAGCTATTCCAGTACTTTCCTTCTAGAAAACAGCTCTTGTTGAACTACAACACAGGAATGGTTAAGAGCACTGGCTGCTGTTCCAGAGGCCCTGGTACAATTCTCAACACCCACAAACATTTGTAACTCGATTTGAAGAGGGCTCTGAAACTTAAAAAAGAAAATAAAGGAATAGCAGCTATTGATTGAGACTGTATATGTGTGCCAGCAAAATTAGATTTACATCTTTTAAATGAGGTAGAAGACTGAAGAGGAAACTTAGTTTTCACTACATACCTTGTTATGAGGTTGAATTAAACTGTTAGTCAGGAGTCAGGGATTATCAAGTACAAACAACTGTGAAATTAGTAAGTGTTCTAGTCAAAAGAAGCCAAAATACCTATTTAAGTCCATCTCTGCATACAATAATGATGCGCAACTCTAGCAACATGCATGGACCTTTTGGAAAAGATTAAGCACTAGTGACACTTTTTTAAAAAAAGAAAAACAGTACTTTTTATAGTAACATGTTAGTTTTTCAAAATATAGTTAGACATGCTAACTTTATGAAGTAGAGGCTTAGTTAGCTAAAAACAATGGAGGCAGAAATTTAAAACAGTATTGCGAAGACTCAGATGAAGGCCAGATTAGCTGCTTGTCTTCATGGCAGTAGTAGACAACAGGAGCTCCAGTGAGAACATGGCATGTCTTACTAGTTTAGAGAGCAGAAGAGCCCACTGACAGCAGACTGACTTTTAGGCCCTCCTGCTCTCATGAGAATCATCAAGGAAATTGGTTTTCCATCCAGGAGTTTCACCACTGTTGATGCAAGGGCTTCTTTGTATCTCTCCCTCTTAAATGTTTCACCACCTTCCAAGAACACCATTCTGGGCACCAAGTCTCTAGCACATGAGTGGAGGGTGTGGGTTTCCCAAACCATATCCATAGCAGGTAGGCTACCTAAAATAACAAACAAGATGATGTGTGCATGTTTTGTTCTCTTCAATCAATGACAATAGAGATATCCCTGAGCCATATTTTAAGGAAACACGTAATATAGAATAAATTATTTTCTCTCCTCTGACAGCAGCCTTGTTTTAAGGATTTCATGAGTACAGGTGCTATTTGTTAGCTCTCCCCTAGATCCTGTTTGTTGCCATGATTCTCTTAGTCATGACTCTTGTCTCTACTTACAAATCAAATCTCTAGACTTATCACTTTATCAAAAATTTATTCCTGAACCTGTCCCTTTATTATCTTAAACTCACTTCATCTGAGTTCAGCTATAGCTTTCTATCCAGCACCCCAGGTCTTCCCTCACTTTCAAATTGTCAGTGACTTTTCATTTATTATTATTGTTACACACACACACACACACACACACACACACACACACACACACAAACACACACACACACACACAAATATATATAAGGACAACCTCCTGAGTTCATTTTTGTTTTTTCTGTATATAGGGTTTAACTTATGACCACTTTGTATTGAGTTACCAGTTAAGGGGCTCATTCCTGAAAGAGTCTTATTCTCTCTCACTTGGAAGTTATTCGTTGCACTGTGTTGGTTTTCAATGACATTTACAGTTAACAAATAACTCAAATAGGAAAATAAGTGTCGTTTCTTTTTAATGTGTCACTTTATATATTGAAACTTACCAGAGTGGTAATGGGCCTTTGAATAAATGTGACTGATGGCATTTTTACATGCCCAATCTTTTTACATTGTGACACAAAATTATCGTCTATAAGTCCATACTTGAGAACTGCACAACCACATTGCAAAAAAAAATCGTAATGTTTTAGGTAAGTTTACAATTTTGTGTTGGGCTGAATTAATAGAATACTTGGCCACTTGCAGCTGCATATCTATCTTCAAGGCTACAGGTTGACTATTCATAGTGAGTATAGTTTCATATGAGAATTAATGCATCCCTTTTAGAATATTCTTTGTCAGTTGTACAGTAATTTTAATTGCTTATTTTCATGTATCACAGATTTTTAACAGAAATATAAAATCAAGTCTTTTACTTAAATATGAAGTAAAAAATACATCTCAAATATTTTATTATCTCTACTATTAATGGGGAAACCAATAAGATACTACAGTGAAGTCAAAAGACAATGCTTGAGACTATGCAAATTTGAAATGCTAAAAATTTATAAGTAGATGCAGAAGGAATCCCAAGGTAGTAAGCAATTGGACACAGCTAATTTGCATTGTGAGGGGCAAGAATGAATTGCATAATTTTACTTGTTAGAAATATATAAAGTTAACTCAAAAACAAGGGAAAATTGAATACTTAAAAGAGTATGACGTGAATAAATTCTGCACAGCCAGAAATTTATTTGGGGGCTCTCTCTGTGTGTGAAAGGGATGTCTTCAAAACCTTTCATATTTTTTTTCATACAATTGGAAAAGATCCTTGTGAATAGATTACTTTATATTTGGAAAATCTACTATTTTGAAGTTTTTTTCTGACATGAAATTAAAGTTTTCTCTCTTATAAAACCCATCTTCATTTGTCAGGATACCTTGGAGGGCAGCTCTAAATATGATTGGTCCTCTGAGAAACTCTTGAGACAAATTCAGGAGTCATTTGTCTCAAGAATCCTCCTTTTCCCTTTGTTGAACCATGTTAAATACTTCTTTTACCTCTTCTTTATATGAGACACTCTCCAAATCTGCACATCTGAATTGGCTTCCATATTTTGACAAGCTCTTCTTATCTTTTGTGTTTTCTCTAGCTTGAGTCCATTTGTCTCTATGTAGCTGTCCTTATATGATCCCTATTCATTACATTGGTAGCCACTTAGATTATTCTATAATTCTTCGATTTAGGCAACTTAAAATCATATGGCCCTAAAGGGAAAATGAATTCTTTCACTTATTCATTAATCCAGACAATTGATTCCAACCCTTCTAGTTCAAAAAATAAGGCTATAGCATCAAGACTGCACTGAAGATATGAAAATGCTATTGAGATTGGATATTGGTGGAACCTGAAAGATAGGGTAGACCATACAATTTAAGGTCATTTAAAGTCTGCATTGATTTGTTTCTCAGCTTGAGCATGTGGTCAAAGGATTCTATTAGTGTTTTATTTTTTCCTCCTCACCTTCATTTCTCTCTTTCCTTCCTCTTGTCACCCCCTTTCTAGCGCAGGGTACAGGTCAATGGGACCAGCTCATATTACCCAGCTCTGGTGCTTACAGGAACCTGAATTTTATTTAATACTCTACTATGAATATTTTGAAATTACTCTTGACTTCTTGAAAAGGATTCTGAAATTTATTTTGTACCAGACCCAGCAAGTAATGCTGTCCTTCATGCTTGCTAAATCATGCCTGACTATCCTTTTTTCAGACAAATGATTTATTGGTAGCTACACCCCCACTATAAACTCTTTAGAATTTGACTTCCTCACTTTCTGATTAAAATAAGACAACAGCCACCACCCTACTCACCTGACTCCAAAGCTCGGTTATACTTTCTTATTGTGGCGGTTTCAGGCTCACAAAATATCAGCAATAATATGCAAAGTCATCATTTCCCACCTTCTGATTTATCCTACATCAGTTTCTGCTGCCTACACCAAATTTTACTTTCAGTCGCATACCATTATCATTTCACCATGATTTTAGGAAATCATTATGGAAGCTGGTATACTGAACTCTGTGAAAGAACTTTGTTAATAAAGGCATTGATGCCATGGAGAGTGAGGCACAGCTAGTCCCTATTCTCCTCAGGTGACTTTGACAGGGTATGGTTTTTTAGTAAATAATTGCTTGTTAACAGTGTCATGGAAGAAGATAATTATGAACTCTAGGAGAGGACTAGAAGATAACTTTCCTGCTTTGTTCAAACCTCTCCTGTTGTTTACAGCACAGATAAAACAGCTCTATCTTTCATAGAGATATTGTTACTTATCTTCCTTGCTTATGGTACTTATTTACCACTCACTTATTCCATTTAAACCTACATCATTAATATTGTATTTATTTTATCCATAATAAGCTGTCTAGACTAAGCCTTATGTGCTTTGAAACTCTTCAAAGCTGCTGTCTTCAGCTGTTACCCTCTCTGGAGTCCTCTCCTCACTGCTGTCATCTCCTAGCTGTGGGTACATGTGCAACACCACCCTCTTGCACCCACAGAAAGAGTTCAATTTGTCACAATATATGAAACATCTGGTTTTTGTTTTTCTTTTCATTTGTCACTTATGCTATTTCCATGAAAAAGGCTGTCCTTTCTTGATATTCTCAGTGCTCAGCATGCAACCAAGCTCATAGTAGATGCTCAGGAGATTCTGAATGCATGAGAAAGCTATTAGTTTTACTAGGATGCCTTGCTTCTGCGTTTCAGTGTTGTATAAGGTCTGAGTTATAATGTCTTATTCCTGACATTTCAGGAATTTATTAAATGTAGGAGAAATATTCACATAACCACAATATTCCTACTTTATCTAAGTATGTGACAGCATTTGCCTGATTTGGGTGACAGTATTGTGTATTTTCTTTTACATTAATTTTTAATTTGATACACAAAAATAAACACTGAGTATATTTACAGAGTACAATAGGATATTTTCATAATCTCTATATAATATTTTAAATAGTAGATATTATATCACTTCTAACTTTCATCACTTCTCTATGGTGAATTATGCAAAAGTGTTTATTTCCACTTTTAATTTTTATCCCTTGCACCCTACTTTCTCAGATGTCTTTTGTTTTGTACACTACCAGCTAATTGCCTTAGTGAAAAAACTGAGGACCTTTTGGTCTAGGATCATGGCTCCCAACAAACACATGAAGAATAGTTGTGTCTCACATGTAGTTTAATGTTTGAGAATTAGGTCACCCAAAGCTTGGTACAGAGTTGAAGACACTTAGAGTTTCAATCTTGCCCTAGCTGGAAGGTGTTAAAAACTATGGTGTGAGTCAAGTATGGTGTCTCATGCCTATCATTTCAGCGCTTGAAAGGCTGAAGCAGAGGGATTGCCAGGAATTTAAAGCCAACCTTGGCTACAAAATGAGACCGTCTCAAAACAAACAAAACAACAAATAAGCCAGGAGTGTCAAGAAAGGAGGAAAAAGGTCCCCCCCCCATTTCAGGATATTTATTCTTTCCTTTCTCACTTAAGGATTGCCATGTGAATCAGAAGGGGGACAGGTTGGTGACAAGCACTGAGACTTCAACATTTCTTCAGATGTCCCTTACCATAATAATACTTGGTATGGTTATTGCCTGATGCCATAGTACAGTAGATCCATATGATCAATAAATTTCAGTAAATTGTATAAAGAAAATTTCAGTTCATTCAAATTGAATGAACAATAAGGCCAATATATGAGACAGAATCTGTCAGTATACATAAAATCAGTTTATATTTGTTTTTATAGCCTAAAAAGAAGTAGTAGAGTTATTTTAATGAGGCAGTTATTAATAATTATTGGTCAATTTGTGATATTTTTATTTAAATATTTAAATGCTGTTACATAGAACAGGTATTGACTTTTACAGTTTGACCTCAAAAAGCAAAGCTAAAATCCACAAGCAAAAGCTGTAACAAGATAGTCTTCATAGAATTTGGTGACTACTGGAAAGAGAACATTTTCATTATCTCAAGGACAAGGCTTAATGTAACAAATCCACAAGTTATTAATTTATTCATACTTTGATGTCTTTATTTATTGGGTATGTAAACAATTCAGTGGGATTAACATCCTTTGGCTATGGTATATGTTAATTATCTACTTAGATTCCCTCTCACCCTCACACTTAATTTCTGTATTTTTGCTTCAGTTAGTGAATGTGAGGGCTGAAGACACAGTTTCTCACTGATGTGAGCCTGTCAAACACAAAGGTGGTTTTGATCATCTGTGAACTATTTGATTCAGGATGTGGAGCAATAACAGGATGGATTGGTTTAGTGGAAATTATTTGTAATGCTCTAAAAGTTGTCTGCTAAAGAATAAACACGGAAAACTTATTATCTATCATCGTCGATGTGGTAGTTGGTGTTTTGTATGCCAGAGAAGACAACATGTCCTAACTTTTAACTTTAGAGTACCTCAGTTTGATTGCTGAACACCATTGGGAGCATGCCAATGTCTTTTTAGCTCCAAAATTGACACCTGAAAGCAGGCATGAGATGGAATGATAAAAAGAGAGAAAAATGGGTTAGTGTTAAAATGAAAAGTGTAGTGTGCAATTTATGTAGTATTCTAGACATGTTAAGTCATGCATGTTCCTTGACAGACAGTAGGACAAGTTTTCCTGTTTGGGTCATGAGAATCTGAGTGACAATGAGGTACTCACTGGATCATTATGACCATTAGATGCAAAGTGGTCTTGATGGATAATAACTTCAACCTTCCTGAGAACAATGACAGATTTGTTGATAAGTGAATACCACTTGACTCCTGGCTAGCAAGAACACTACAGCTCTAGTGTTCAACATATGATGTTAAACATATCTTTTGGGAACTACTTCTTTAAAATAGTGAGGTCAGGATTTAGTTAGCTATTCCAATTCAGAAATAGCCCAAATTCTGAATAGCACACACATAGATAATGGTTGCATTTTTGTCTGTATTAGAGATGATCCCAGGATTATATTAGTATCAGGAGAGACATAGTTTTACAAATGGACTTTGAAAGTAAATATACATTTTCATTAATTATTGATAAATTTTTCAAAGTGATGGATGCATTAGACTCTGTCTTACCAGCTGTCTTTCTCCCTCTCTGAATTTTGTGTCAAGGTTTTAAGAAGTTGAGGGAAGAGAGCTTAGGGGAGCGGGAGACCCCAGCTGGATCAAGAACAGAGAGGGAAAACAAGGAATAGGAGACCATGATAAATGAAGACCACATGAGAATAGGAAGAAGCAAGGTGCTAGAGAGGCCCACAGAAATCCACAAAGATACCACCACAATAGACTGCTGGCAATGGTCGAGCCCAAACTGACCCACTCTGGTGATGGGATGGCCAAACACCCTAACTGTCATGCTAGAAACCCCATCCAATGACTGAAGGATCTGGAAGCAGAGATCCACGGCCAGGCCCCGGGTGGAGCTCCAGGAGTCCAATTAGCAAGAAAGAGGAGGGTCTATATGAGCGAGAATTGTTAAGACCAAGATTGGAAAAATCACAGGGACAAATAGCCAAACTAATGGAAACACATGAACTATGAACCAATAGCTGAGGAGCCCCCAACTGGATCAGGCCCTCTGGATAAGTGAGACAATTGATTAGCTTGATCTGTTTGGGAGGCATCCAGGCAGTGGGACCGGGTCCTGTGCTCAGTGCATGAGCTGGCTGTTTGAAACCTGGGGCTTATGCAGGGTAGCTTGACTGGGCCTGGGAGGAGGGGACTGGACCTGCCTGGACTGAGTCTACCAGGTTGATCTCAGTCCT
>CABHPQ010174009.1:0-52379 GCA_902168405.1 Peromyscus aztecus | reverse complement strand
AATAATTTTGGATTGAAATATAAGCTAAATGACATATAAAGAAGATTACAAAGAAGATATTTTAATATTTTAGAACCTTTTCAGTAATATAATTTAAAAGCACTATTATAATTAATGAATTGATTGAATAATTATTTACGTCAATAATTATTTGCTTACTAAATGGCAAGTGCTATGGAAGGACCCATGGATACAGGCAAAGACAAGGTCCTACCCTGGGAGCAAGACAGAATTCACTTCTTTTAGTCAATAGTGGAGGAGGATGCAAAGCCATCAATCGATCACCATCATTTTGGGAAATCTGTCTTAACACAGCCCCATCAGCAAAAGTCCATTTTCAAGGTGAAGTTTCTAGACACTGACTGATACACGTCCAACTAATCTGAATGGAGGAATTTGTGTTAATAGTAACTGAAGTTTACAAAGGCATGGAGTCTGCAATCTTCTCTTCTAGATTCAGAAGTTGCTGAACACAAATGTTTTTAGGGGATTTCCAGGTGAGTGGAAATCATGGAGAGAGGAGGATGTCCTGACAGCTCTAGTGAGTAGTTTCAGAGCTTCTTGCAACCAGACAACACACACACACACACACACACACACACACACACACCTCACACATACACACACCCCATATACACACCCCATACACATACACCACAAAAATGCACATATCTACAACACACACACACACACACACACACACACACACACACACACACACCACAATACACTATTGAAATATAAAATATTCATTAGGACAAATTTACATTTAGCCTCTAAAATGGTATCTAATATTCTCTACCTTGTATATTCTATTCCACCTTTTCTAATATGTGGGTTGTCCTTACTAATTCTAAATGTCTGGAAAGGGATGTGCACCATAGGGAAGAATGGGGTTATAGTTGGTCTGACATACATGCCCAGCTGTCCCTCACTAGAGACTAGGGTGAGGAAGGGGCAGTGATGGTTGGTATGGAGTTTCCGACAGCAAATCTCCCTGGAGGTGTCCTGAGGAACTGAGAGTTCTCTTGTGATCACGACTCCTTCAGCTTTTCTGAGCTGTAGTTGTCTCGAAAGCTTCATGATCAGCATACTTCTTCCAGTTCTTTATACACAAAATTCTGTCAAAATGCCCCATAATGATGTTTCCCTTGTGTTCTTTTGTACTTCTGATTTTATTCCCCATTTTACTACTGTATCATCATTGAGAGGGAAGTCACAAGAGAGGTAGAAGAATACTGTGCTTTCAGTGGGTCACAGGAGAACAGTTGTCTTTTGATCATTTTTTTGTCAATTTTATTTAATGTAAGAATATAATATATAAAATAAAATGCTAAATAATGGAATGATTCTAATAAAAATTAACATTTCATAAAGACACTGTTCCATACAATCATATAAAAACACATAACTCACAAATAAGCTGAGGAAATTTAAAAGGTATATGTAAATATTTTAAATGTTTTCGATAAGAAAATGCATATGTTTACAGAATAATATCTGTGCTTCCTGTATACTAAAAATATTTGCTATAACTCACTAAATGTATTTCAGTCTCTTAATTGCTATTAATTCAGTGAGTAAAAGATAGATAAACACAAATACATTGAAGCTCAAATTGATAAGAAAACGAAGATGGCAGTTTCTTTGTGTGAATTTTTGTTATGATTTTATTACACATTTTATTATGTGCATCTTATTGTTAAACAAATTACCACTTAGGCAGGATATGTGAAATGCTGAATAAGTTACTGTAAGTAATCCTAATTCTTTCCTTGTGACAAATTGCTAAAGACATGCAAAATCCATTCTTCATGTTTTGACTTCACGAAACACCTGTTGTGGTTCCTGTTATCAGCTCTAACGTCAGTCATTTTCACGGTGCATTCTTTTCCACCCCTCAGAGTACCTTCTCAGATGATAGCATGTTCCTCATGTATTAAAGGTGCATGGTGGGTAAGTAGAAGGAAGAATGAACAAGTTGTAAATTGGTGACTTTCACAGAAAATTAACTTTGTAATTTCACTACAGTAAATTTTACTTTGTAAAATTACTCCTAACAGTACTGAATCCGATGTACAGGACATGCTGGGGTAGGAAGCACAAATCATCATACAGAAGAGGTTGTTGGATCCCTTGGGGCTGGAGTTACAGGCCGTTGTTAACTGCCCCGTGTGTGCACCGGGAACTGAATTCAGATCTTCGGCAAGAGCAGTAAGTATTCTTAGCCAGGAACCATCTCTGTAGCCACTATAAACATTCCTAAAAGGAGATTTACTGTTTAGGACATTATGAAATTTTGGAAGGAAAAATCTGATCCAAAGAGTTGAGAAATGTTTTTCAACCTCTGTTTAAAAAAAAAAAAAAAAAAAGGAAAAGCACCCCCCAGCTTTTATGATGTAGTATATACTTTTAAACCCAATTGATTGTTCAACATTTCACACGACACTGAGAAAGTTAAGACAGCCTCTACATTTTCACACACTATTGACTGGAATCAAAATGAAAACGCTTGCTTGTATGGCATTGCAGGCCGGTCATCCCCGTGGGAGGGAGGCTGAAGGGGGAGAATTGAGAGTTAAAGGCCAGCCTAGGTTACCTAGTGAGACACTGTCTCAAATATAGAACAGGACAGAACAAGCAAGCGTGAAATGCTCCAGCTGGAAGGGGTACGTAAGCAAAGGGAAACAACAGAGTTTAACCTCACACATTAACTGACCGCACTACAGCCAGAAGAGCATGGCCGCAGAGGATGACTGAAGTAAGCAGGGAGAAATGCTCCCTCCACAGCCCTGTGTCTAGTCCCACGAGCCTTTTCCTAGCTTTGATATCAAAATTAAAGTTTCTCAGGTGAAATAATGAAAATGGAAACCTCAGCACTTCATAAACAGATAATTATTAATATTGACATGCGGTCACAGCTGATGTGAATACAATTCGTGCAGTTATCTTGGGGGGCAAATGGTGATAATTAGTGAAATTGGTATGAATATTACCCAGAACTGAGAAATTCTAGACTGAGTATTTATACTTTAGAAGAGCTCTCACACAAAGTACAGAGAAATACCATTTTTTTGCAAAGACTGGAAACCAACTTGGTATTCATTCTTGAAAAACTGATAAAGAAAATGCAGTGAACACCTAAGGTGGAATACTATACGCAAGTGAGAAAAGTTTGAGCTGGCTATACATACAGAAACTTAAACATATCTCTAAAATATTGTTACAGCCATTATATTTCATGAAGGAAAAGAAAAACTAAAAACAATGAGATATGTCACAAGTATGAAATTACAGAAAAACGTAAGTCAATATTATATCTACTTACTTATTGTACATGTATGAAAATAAATGCTGTGGGATGTCGTTCTGTATGCTGTGAATGTGTATTGCTCTGATTGGTTGATAAATAAAATGCTGATTGGTCAGAAGCCAGGCCGCAAGTATAGACAGGATAAGTAGACACGGAGAATTGTGGGAAGAGGAAGGCTAAGTCAGGAGTCACCAGCCAGACACAGAGGAAGCAAGATGACAAGGCAGAACTAAGAAAAGTTACCAAGCCATGTGGCTAAATATAAATAAGAATTATGGGTTAATTTAAGTGTAAGAGCTAGTCAGTAATAAGCCTGAGGTAATGGTAAGAAGTTATAATTAATATAAGCCTCTGTGTGTTTAATAGGGGGACACAAGTGGGAGAGATTTGTTCTAACCGCTGGTCGGCCAGAACACAGGAAATCATCTGACTACAAATAAACATGTGAAAGTTGGGAATAAGTACATTGAAGTCAGAAGCCTATAAGATAGAATTTGGAAAAGATTTATAATTAGAAGAGAATGGGAAATGCCATAAAAACATAAATGAGAAAGTTAGGGAGTACCTAATCGGTTACCATCAAACATACTGACAACAACAGTACATGATGACCTAGGGATGACAGCCTGAAACAATGCTCTAAGAAGTGAATATCGGGTTAGAGTGAAGGAACTGCGGTATCTGCAAATCCCAAGAGTTTCCATTCTCTACTTCATAGGATGAACAATAACTAGATATGAAATAAACATGTTAAAGACATGTACAAATCCACACACACACTTACTTAATTTTTTGTCTTTAATTTTCTATTTGTCTGGTGCTTCATAAACACAAACACCTTTAAACTCACAGAGGCACAGGAGCTGGGAGATCACACAGACCCAGCCTCTTTGAAGAGGCAGAAATCTTTAACAAGAGGCCAACCCCCCAGTGAAGCCAAATAAATTTTACACCAAAAGCAGCAGTAACAATAACAATGGCTTCAGAAGGTTGAAAAGTATTGCTTTTTACCTCTGTCTCACTTCACACGCACCTCTGCAATGTCCATCCCACCCTGGGAGAAGAGTGAGATACACATAATTCAAAGAGTTTAAATGAGTGAACTAAAAGTGATGTGTGAGGAAATCAGTAGGAGCCGTACGTGTCCAAGCTCTGTCTCTATTTGTTAATTTCTGTCCCTTCGTTCTTCAGCTCTTGATTTTCTGTTAGAATTTTTTTTCATTGATTGGATGCTTACCATAGAACTCTAGCATGGAGACAATAGGCAGTGTGGTAGATTCCAGGAACATCTTAAGATGGACTTTAAAAGTCAGAAAATCCCAACGTCATTGTCCTCCTCAGAAAGTGAAAAGAGAGAGAAGAGGCACCTGCAGAGGCATGAATGGAAGCCTTTAGGATGCTTCAGAAATGTCAAGTGATTTTTCACATTAATTTTGAGGCCAAATTACCTCAAGGAGTTTCCTTAGAATTTACTGTCTTGGAGAAGTGAAGGGCAGAGAAAACGCAGTGAACAAATCTCTCACTCCCGTAGCTGAACTGGAATTAGAAACAGAAGATAAAGTTTTTATTTAATTTAGAATTTGGAAACAATTCAATATTCTCTATGGTCATTTTTATTTAGAAGAACATTCTGTCCAGGATATATTAATTTTAAAATTTAATGAGCTGAAGTCATATTGGTTATGGGAAGATACTTATGTCAAAAATACATTAAGGGAAGGACTATCTTTAAAATAATATCTTTGTACTCTGAATTCCTACTGGTGAGACATCTATTCTCTGCCATGCAGCTCTCCTTGTCCACTTCCTAAAATTGATGAGCATGTGGTGCTGGCCTGTATTTCCAGCACTTGGCCTGAGGCAAGTGGATCAGAAGTTTGAAGCCAGCCTGGGCTACATAGTAACTTCAAAGTCATAGTCTTAAACTTCCATACTCTTAAGGCTAGCATAGTGATTGACATAAGAGGTTCTTAAAAAGTACAACTTACTTTGTCCAATTAAAACCTTAAAAAATAGACAAAATCACATATGTAATTATTTGTAAGTTTTTTTTTTTAAAGATTTATTTATTATGTATACAGTGTTCTGTCTGCAAGTATGCCTGCACACCAGAAGAGGGCACCAGATCTTTTTATAGATGGTTGTGAGTCACCATATGGTTGCTGGGAATTGAACTCAGAACCTCTGGAAGAGCAACCAGTGCTCTTAACCTCTGAGCTATCTCTCCAGCCCATATTTGTAAGTTTTAAAAGGAACCATTCTCAATATCCTTTAGTGTCTAATTTTAGATTTCAATAAACCATCCAACTTTGTTAGCATTAGAAATGTGTCTGGCTGTTAGGGGACTGCATGCTGGACAATCATGCACTTTACAGGTACCC
This sequence comes from Peromyscus aztecus, assembly GCA_902168405.1. Classification (NCBI taxonomy): domain Eukaryota; kingdom Metazoa; phylum Chordata; class Mammalia; order Rodentia; family Cricetidae; genus Peromyscus; species Peromyscus aztecus. The sequence goes on along the minus strand of CABHPQ010174009.1, from coordinate 46,685 downwards.
TGAAAGTCCTTGAGATCAAGTGATTGTGATTATCTTTTGCCATAAGAAGATCAATGTCATTGCAAAATCTTCTTCAGAAACAGCAACAAAGACAGAAAAAAGAAAATTGTTCAGAAATGTTAAATGATGCAGTGAGATCTATCAAGCATGGACAGTGCAACAGAGATGTGAGAAACAAGAGAAAATACCATTGTATTATTGTTAATACTCATGAATTCTAAGCATTGGGAATTTGTATGGATAACAGAATTTTCCCAAGTTCCTGTACTGTGAAAATTCCTCCCAGAGTCCTGGGAAAGTGGAGTATCTGAGGGAAAGGAATCTACATACACTATACTCTTTTGTCCATTAACTTTATTCCTCTATGACAAAATTCTATCAACATAGCTTCAGCTCTATTCTCACATTCAGCTCCTCTCTGTGCTCAGTTTTCGTGTACGCATAGTTTTAGTAAGCTCCTATGCTTTCGACCTGATTTCGTCCTCTGTTCCTTCCTCCTCCATCTATCCTTCCTGGCTCCCTACCCCTGGCGCTGATAAACTCTACAAGAGATCTGTTTTACCCTCTATAGTACCTCTGTCTTCTCTCTTAGGCCAAGCTGTTCTGTGTCTCTGGAATTCCATTCCAGTCCTTACTGCACCTGGTTATGCAAAAAGCCCTATTGTCCTCAGTCAATCCCTCTGCCATTCCCCTAGGCCTGAAGGAAGGGGATGGTCTGAGCTTCATTTGCACAAGAAACACAGCTATGCATCTAGGAGCTTGCTTGTCTCCTAGGCTCAGCAGGGGAGTTAGTTACCTAGAAATTCAGCAGGTGTGGGAAGCTTATCTGTTTGCTATATGGTCTATAGTATTTGGGCATACAAGAATTTCATAGCAGAAGACAGCTGAAATATTAAAAACACCAAATATTTCGTGATAAATGGCTTCCCATTTGACAGACCCTTGGCTGGTCAAAGTATAGCTTTAATACACAGCTGAATCTCTAATATATTCTTGCGGCCTGCAAGAAATTTGTGTTCCTGCCTTTCTTCTAGCTCAAAAAAATTGGAGAAAATATATGCAGACACAGTTTTCTGGACAATTAGCTTCCCTTCTTGTAGCAATAATAGTAAAGGGAAGGGGATGAAACACATATGCATTCATATATATGCAGAAATATAAAACTAAAAAATACAAATGAGTTTGAAAAGGAAATTACCTTCTTCATTTCCTATATAGAAATGAGTAACTATTGATATCCAATTACAGAAACATCCCTTCAATAATACTATTTTCTAATGAAGAATATCATCACAGACTTTCTTTGTATAGCCCTGGCTGTCATGGAACTCACTCTGTAGACTAGACTGACTCAGGCTCACAGAGATCTGCCTGCCTCTGTCTCCCAAGGACTAGGATTAAAGGCTAGCCCCTGCAGTGACTTTCTAAAGCCACACGTAAGTGATAAATGGTGAGTTTAGCCCCCCTTCCTTTGTAGGTTCTATGGGAAATTGCTCTACCAGATATCAGCATGGGTTCAGAGTCTCAGGTTGTCTCAAGAAGCTCTGTAATTATGAGGGCAGTTGAAAAAAGTAAATCCCACCATAAGTGGGTAGGTAGGATATAGACAGATGAATGTCACAGGGTATCTCAGCAGACAGGGTATTTGCATTATTAAAAAAAAAAAAAATGACCAGGTGGTTTGGGGATTTAGCTCAGTGGTAGAGCGCTTGCCTAGCAAGCGCAAGGTCCTGGGTTTGGTCTTCAGCTCCAAGGGAAGGATAAATAAATAAATAAATACATAAATACATAAATAAATAAATTTTTAAAAAGACCAGGGAAATTGGGCATCCACATGATAAAAACAAGGAAACTTTGGTCTAGATGAATGATCACCATTCTTAAGACAGGAATTTTGTGGTTCACAGGTCCCAGGAAGACTAAAGACCATGACTAAAGGTTCAGAGTCCCTCCTATGTGCGCCCATTTATCAATTCAATAATTGCAGATGAACATTTCAGCCTTCACCTTCAGGTCATGATACATTCAACAAGGCTGCATAGTGCCCTGACCAATGACATAATGCTTCCAGAAGTAAGAGCACAAAAAGATGCTCATGTTAGGGGAAAGGCACAGGAAGGATGCTTGGATGGGAAGCAGCACATCCCCCTGAGGTTCGGAGACTCTTGCATTCAGCCAGTGTGAACCTGAAAGGAACTAGGCAGAGATCTCAGCCCCTGGAGCTGCCGGAGTGACTCCTCACAGAGAAGGTGAGGCGCACAGGGTTTCTGGAAGAGCAAAGCAACCTAAAACGCGAGGAGCAGGAAGCAGTCGTCTCCTGACAGCACAGCAGCCTACAAAATGGTAAATCCTTCTTCTGGGAAGATGGTGAAAAAGTGTTTTCATTAAAATAATGTTCTGGATTCTAGACGTTTCCACCGGCTGAAAAAATAGAGCTAATAGATCGTGTACTCATTTTGCCATATTTATATCTACTTTTTGAAGTAAATAGAGTTTTTATCACTCTAATTTATAATTACTAATTGCCAGTGTGATGTAACCCAATTAGCTTTTGTTTTGCCGGCATTCGGCAGGGGTGTTAAATTCATCTGTTAACTCTGGTAATGTTCCTGCAGGTTTCTGTGAGGAAAGTCACTCCATTGGTGAAGAAGGACTTTGTTCTTCACCCTCAACCTGTTCCCTTCTTCTTGCTTGTGTTGAGTTGTTGCATTGTTTACACATTAAAGGATGACAGGGAAGGGCTTAGAATGAAGCCCTCTTCTTCCTCCCGCCCTTCAGAAAACATTCAGTCCCTCTATATTTTCTATTTTTAAAAAGAATCGTTCTTTCACTCTCAGATTATAATTACAATATTTCCCCCTCCCCCTTTCTCCCTTCAAGTCCTCCCATCTATCATTCCTTGCTCTCTTTCAAATATAACCTGTCTAGTCCACGTAATGTTACTTTCATGTATGTTTTCAGAGAGGACCATTTGATATTGGATGATCAATTGGTGTGCACTTCCCCGAGAAAGAGTATTCCTCCGGCTCTCAGCAGTTTTTGCTTGCCTGTAGCTCTTCATGTAGGGGCTTTCTCCCATCCTCATTAACATGCCTGTTGTTGTCTTCCTTCAGCTCATGTTTAGCTGGTCATGATGCTGAGACATTCTTAGGCAATACAATTCACAGTTAACTCCCTGACCCTGGGGTTCTTACTGTCTTTCTGCTTGCTGCCTCTTCTTCAGTGATTCCCCAAGTATCCATGCCAATTAGAGAGGCCATGGTGGGTGGTAGGAGGGTAGGAAGGTGGGTGAATGGGACATGGTCATTAAAGCCAACATGTTGGTCTTGCCAACATTAATTTCACAGGTCCCAAGAGCTATGCAATTTTTTTGTTTGTTTGTTTTTCGCTAGTGCCGGGGATTGAATCCAGATTTACATACACTGACAAGTGTTCTACCATTGAGATATATCTCACTCCTTTATATTTTAACATTTTACAATAGGGACTCCCTATGTAGTCCAGGCTGGTCTGGAACTTGCTCCACGGTTGAGCCATATATTGGCCTTGTTCCAACCTCCACAGTTTCTGGGATTTCAGGCCTGTGCCATTAAGCTCAACTTGTTCCTCACTTCTGAAGAATAATCTTATTCAAATGGGTGTCATCTTGACCTACAGCCAGTTTAAGGCTCCTGACGTTACTGGAGTTGTACTCAAAGGGGACTTACTTCTCCAACACTCTTTTGTTGAACAGCCAATGATCCTGACTGGAGCTCAAACTACTCTGAGCCACGTATACCTCGATGTTCTGAAACATATTCTTTGTAGAATGGTTAAATCTATGCAACTAATCATCATGTTCGTTACCATATAGTAAATGTGACACAAACTAGGATTATCTGGGAAGAGGAAAACGCAACTGAGAAAAATGCCGTCATGAGATTGGTCTGTAGGAGGGTCTGCGGAGCATTTGCTGACTAGTGATTGAGGTGGGAGGACTCAGGCCGCTGTGGGCAGCACCACCCCTGAGCAAGGCGTCCTGGGTCATATAAGAAAGTAAACTGATCACTGCAGTTTCTGCAGTGACCCATTCATGTATCATATTGAACAGAATGAAAGTTCTAAACTGCCTCCTTCATGGTTCTGAGGTTTTTTTTTTTTTTTTTTGAAACCAAAATATTTGCTGCAAAAATTTAAAATATGTCACAGTCTTGGATTCCAGAAACAGCTAACACCTACCAGGACTCACACATGTGAACTTGCACCAGGATAGCAATACTACAGTCTGGAGCAGAAGTCATCATCTTGTAGAAACCAGATTTGTCCCTTCAATCAATAGTGAAGAATTCTTTGGACTAGTTGCAGAACCAAAACAATGATCAAACAGACCACACCTTGACCAGGACTGCTTATTAAGCCACATCTTGTCCCATGTCCCAGGTCTATTTAATCCTAAAGCTCATGTCAGTGCCCCAAGATGGCTTTGAGGTCACTGGACCCCATTATCTCTTCTCTCCCATGTGTCCACATTGATTAAATCTTTCTCTGCTTTTTACTGAAAAAAAGAAAAAGAAAAAGAAAAAAGAAAGAAAGTAAACTGAGCAAGCTATGGGGAACAAGCTGGTAAGTAGTAGTCTATAGTCTGTGCTTCAGCACCTGCTATTTTGAACTCCTGTGCTGTAAAATCAACAAAAAACATTAAATTATCTCAGGGCAACCAAGCCAATACTTAATTTCTCTTTTGATTTAACGCACTTTTCTAAGAAACTTTACTTTCTGTTGTTCTTGGGTGTTGGAGGCTACCCCTTTCAAGATGAACTACAGATGGCAGTTGGATCTCCAAGATGAATACTGACTGGAAAGCATCTAAATAACTCCTTAGAAGGTATGTTAGAACTGTCTTCTGGTTATGTTTGAAAATGGGCCAGTGCAAGACAGTGTATGGCACAAGGCGATACATGAAACACGTTAGTTCAATATAGACAAAGCATTTGTTGTGGTTTGAATGTGAAAAGTTCCCCATGGAACTTTCATGTGCTTGAACTGGTATCCAGCTGGTAGCATTGTGTCTTAGTTAGGCTTTTGATTGCGGTGACGAGATACCATGGCCACAATAACTCTTATAAAGAAAACATTTAATTGAGGGGGCTCGCTTGCAGTTTCAAAAGTTCAGTCAGTTATTGTTATGGTAGAGAGCATGGTGGCATGTAAGTAGAGGTGGTGCTGGAGCTGAGGCTCCTACATCTTTTTTTTTTTTCTAGATTTATTTATTTATTATGTATACAGTATTCTGCTTCTGCTTGCGTGTATCCCTTCAGGCCAGAAGAGGGAGTCAGATCTCATTACAAATGGTTGTGAGCCACCATATGGTTTCTGGGAATTGAACTCAGGACGTCTGGAAGAACAGCCAGTAGTGCTCTTAACCTCTGAGCCATCTCTCCAGCCTGAGGCTCCTACATCTTGCAGGCAACAGGAGATCAACTGACAACCACACTGAGTGAAGCTTGAGAAAAAGACCACAAAGCTCACCCCCACAGTGACACACTTCCAACAGAAGGTGTGGCCCAGATTAAACATGTGCCCTCCAGCCTCAAGGTCTGGATGAAAGGCCTGTGTCATCCAGCCTCCTCCAACTAGACCACACCTCCTCCAACAAGGCCACACCTCCTAATAGTGCCACTACCTATGAGTTTATGGAGACAAATACATTCAAACTACCACGCATTGTTTAGGAAGGGTGTAGACATTTATGTTTGGGAAGGCTGTAGAAGCTCTGGGAAAGGGAACCTTGCTGAAGGAAGTTGATCAGTGGAGGTGGGCCCTGAAGTTGTATTGCTTGGCCTCATTTCCTGTTCATTCCATGGTTCTTGACTTAGACAAAAATGTGACCAGGTAGGCTCCTGCTATTCCATCTCATCCATGATAATGTGTTGGGATGTGTCTTCTGAAACTGTAAGCTAGAGTCAACGATTCCATCCTTGGATTTTTTCTTCTCACATGTTTTGTCTCAGCAATGAGAAAAAATATCTAATAAAACTGTGAACTGAAATTCTCAGAAGGAAGCAGCCCCGACATTGGATGAATGTACAGAGGCTGACTGGCTAAGTAAAACTTGAATGATTTGGAGAAGTTGAATGGTCTAGATCTACATTATCTTGAACTATTTCTGTCTGTTGAATAGCCATTTGTGAGACTTAACATTTTCTACCAGGTAAAGCCTTTGGAATGTATGAACAGACAGACCCCAATTCCACCAACCCGAAGCTAATGACGTCACCAGAAAGCATCTATGACCTATAACAGAGGTTCTTCCACTTTGCTATAAGCACCCAAAAATCTCTTTAAATATTTTTAAGCATGTAGAAGGCAGGGAAGATGGTTCAGTGGGTAAGAGTGCTTTCTGAGCAAGCATGAGGACCTGAGTTAGATTCCAGCATCCACATAAAAAGTCAGGCATAGTATACAATCTTTATATCAAACAGTGATGGACTAGGTGGAGATGGGAACATTTCTTGGGTTTTCTGAGAGACCTTGTCTCAAAGATATTAGAAGAATGATAGAACAGGGTACTCCATGTCTTCCTGTGGCCTTCAGAAGCACTCACATCAGTACATACACCATCTTAGTGTATGCCACACACACATCTCTCTCTCTCTGTCTGTCTCTGTCCCCCCCCCCCCCCACACACACACAATGTGAATATAAAGGAGTAAATCTTAAAGAATTATTTATCCTAGTGTACAGGAGGATGAGACAGGAGGATTTGTTTCAAAGAATGAAAAAGAACTACTCTGTTGTACCCCATTTTGTATATTCACTGTAAAGACAGTTCTAAATGTTCTGTATATCTTATTATGAATTCATTGTATCAGTAGCTAGAACAGGATTCTCTGTATTCCACAAAGTATGCTTCCTTGGAAGAAAAAGTATTTCCTATCCTGTCTAAGGTCACTGTGTCATGTTCAAAGGATGTGGTTGCATGGTGGAGATCTTCTGATAATTGTTGAGGCATCCTTGAGTATTTTGATTATGTTAAGATACTACCCTAAGTGACCAGCCTGCATCAGTTTTGTGTGCTATACACTATAATGGCCACAGAGTAACAAAAAGCATAGTAAAAAACACCTCCAATTGGCTATCCAATACTACGTGATCATCCCTGAAATCATGTATATACCAGTAACTCCTCCCCTTTTCCATCCCACTCATTAGTCTCCTTTGTTCCTTTACACAGTTTCACTTCTCCTTTCATGTCACATACATGATTTTATGTGTCTGTATAGAACCTAGTAACCGTAACTCAGAGGAAACATGCAATATTTTTCTTCCTGAGGCTTTCAGGAATTCCTTGAACGTGATTCTCTCTCGTTGAAGCCATTTTCCCGCAAGCACCATATCGCAATTATTTGTGTCGGAAAAAATCCCATTGTCCAGATGTACATACTTTCTTTACCTGTCCCTCTGTCCTTGTGGACTTAGGCTGGGTTCCTAACTTTGCTACTGTGAACAGTGAGCTTCAGCTTAGCCTTCTGGGATCACAACTGTGGGTTACAGTCCATCATTGAGCATAACCACACTGCATGCAGGACTTTATCATCTTACAGGAAGATGTTGGTGCACATTTGTTTCTAGTCAAGTTACCAGAAAAATATTTTATAGTTTGCTATTCAGATTACCGATTACTCTAATTATGACTCCTTAATTAGCAAATTATAATGTATCTTCAGTTTAGGAACAAATTCCCAGTTCCTCAACATTGTCTACACATAATAGACTGCTATCATTTAATCAGTGGAAGTAAATGAAGATTCCTTCTGCATGATGAACACATCATTTCAAGCCCATTTCTCTTTGTCACACATTATAAAAACAGAATGAGTAAACTGAGGAGACAAAACTTTAGAAGTTTTTTTCCCTGTTATTGGTACTTTTTCTTCTTACATTGCAGACTTCTTCAATTAGCAATTTCTCTCATTTTTGATTAATGAATTACTCAATCAATTAATTAATTTCTGTGTATGGGTGCTTTGTTTGCACCCTGGAATAGGAGTGATATGCATTGTGAACCTCCATGTGAGTGCTGAGCATTGATGTTGAGTACTTTGGAAGAGCAGCCAGTGCTCTTAACCACTGGTCCATCTCTCCATCCCAATATGCCATTTCTGTTTCTGACAAATTACCTTCCTTTTAGTATTAGGCTCATAAAGAGAAAACCAGATTAAATTGGTTGCATCTGCTCAAAGGGCATTCAAATTCTGAATGCTTTGGCCTAAGAGGCTCTAACCTCAAAGAGCTTCTCTTTTTGTGTGGTCCTGTTCCCCCTTGGCTCCCAAGGAGGCCAACAAAGGCCCTAGAGCATGGTGGAGCATTGGAATGGGAGTGTTGGAACACTGTCTAGAAGTCAACAACGCTTTAACAGTGTAATCAAATCCTTTATTTGATTCATCAATGTTCCTCGTTGTTAGCAGGAAGAATGAGCACCTACTTTACCTACATCAGCACAAACACAAAGCTTAGAGGGGGAATCAATTGGTTCTTATCAAGTCTTCCATTAATTCTGTGAACAAACAATATGATATTTAAGTGTGTCTATGAGCGAGCCATCTGTGGTTCTCTTGGACATGCAAAAAAGAAACAGATCAATAATCAAGAAGATGATTGGGCAGAACTGGGTAAAGAGCCCCAGACTGAACGTGGATATCTAGTGATCATTTCTGTCGAGTCAAAGAAACTCCAATCTCTTTGTACCATTGTTTTTCATCTATATTTTAAAACAATTTTCTTTTTTAAAATAAAGTTTTAAAGTTTGGAAACTATTTCAAATAAAAGGAAAGAAAAAACTGTGCAGACAAAATGAGACACATCATTGGGATATCATTTAACCCAAATGACAATCTGTTGTTTTGAACTTGAAGGCACATATAAGTTAGTGCCATCAATTCAAATCCTCTATAGACCAAATGCATCCAGAATAGAGGGAGGGGATGAGAAATTATGGAAATAATAACAAAAAATCTACAGGGAAATATGGAACCTGAACACTGAAGATGAATAACATCCAATAGACACAAAAAGGGAAATTGTGGAGGAAATGTGTGTGTGTGTAAAGATATTGTAGGAAAATGATACACAGTGATTAAACAACAGTAATCACAGGAGGAACAGGTGAGACCAGGTAAGAAAATCTGGATCAAAGTTTTGAGTAACCAAAGAGGTGGACATTCAAATCGCACCAACCTATACTGAAGTATAAATTCTCTCTTTTGCTGGTTATGGGAACCTGGTTATTTCACTTAATCTCTCTTATCTGAAGTCTTGCCATTAATAGTGAGACTCATGTCACCAGCTTTGTATGTGAGGATTAAATTAGCTAATGTGTGAAGAGCATGTAATTGATTTAAGTATTAAACATAATTTAGTAATATAGGATGGAAACACATTGTTGAGGATTTTGACTGAATGTCTTCTGAGACCACTATGTTAAGGGTTTCCACACAAACAATCAGTGGAAAGAACTCAGAGATTAAAATGGACAGTGGAACACCAGCTAGCTGTGTTCAAGCACTGTTCGGCCCAGAGACTTTCATGAAGGGCACATGTGTCATGTTGTGTGTGTATACCAGGCCTGAGCTTATATGCCCAGAGTCAATCCCACTACAATTCTGATTGATTTTAGATAAAGCACAAGTTATTCTAGTCACAGTTCTCGCCATACAATACTTGCTAGAGGCAAAAAACTTTGGGATATTGGATTTGATACAAAACCATGTGACTTTAATTTGTTAACATTTTTGAAGTGGCAACTGCAGTTTGAACTGAGAAGAGGAACGCTGCCATGAGACTATGTTGAATAAATTGTTTATGGTCACCCTGGGCACCTCTGGGCCATGTTATTCTTCTTCCTTCAAATGGTAAGCTCTGAGAAAATATCAGTTTCCCTGAACCTTACGTTATTGTTATTGTGGTGCCTCAGTCTACAGCATGCTCAAAGGATGATCAGAAGTTTAGAGGGAGCTGTTGTTCTAGTCAAGGAACTTAGGATTCTTGGTCACTGTTGATTTGGCAAATTCTATTCTAGTCCTTAATTTGCACAGAGATGACATGGGCTGCAAAAGCAGCTTTACATGCCTGCTTGCCTTAGAGAAAAATTATTAAGATCAAATATCTGCTTTTGCTGAATAGTGAATGGATTTAACCAGTGAATTATAGCTAGTGAATATTATTTCCAGCAAGTATTTTAGAAAAACCTCAAATTTTAAGGTCCTAATACCTAACATGCTTTAAGTTGGTGTGTGTGTGTGTGTGTGTACATGTGTATGAAAGTGGGCACATGCACACACAGAAGCCAAGCTCAGCTATCCACCTTATTTTTTGAGAAAGAGTCTCTCATATTGAGATAGATCCTCTCCAATCAGGTGAGACTGGCCAGCCAGCAAGCTGAAGGATATACCAGATCCTGTTTTCCTATGGGTGGGATTGTAACATTTTGACATCATGATCATGTATACACACACACACACACACACACACACACACACACTATATATATATATATATATATATATACATATACATATATATACACACACACATAAACATGGAGTCTAGAGATTGAACTCAGATCCTCATGTCTCCACAGAGACTAATACCAGCTAATCTACCTCCTCTGCCCCTATATAAAGTTCTTTGTCTCTCTGAAGTGACCATCATTCACATTAAGACAGAGTTAACAAAAACTGAACAACCTTGGGCATTGTCTATCCTGTAGGTGTTATTATTGCTCAGGTTGCTCATTACTTTAAGTGAGTGAGCAGTTTAACTTATTTCCAGATTTGGACTCTGCTGTCTTCCAGGTGGATCATGAAGTCATTTCTCTTGCGAATGGTGATGTTAGTAAAACATTTTTGAGGGAGATGGATCTTAACCCTTTACATACAACCCATCCAGACTTCTTTAGAGTAAATGCTCTTTCTGTGGGTCAGGTTGTAGCTGCCAATGCTTTAATATTTGACTAACAACAATCCTGAGTATTGAATAATGGGATCTTGTGGTCTAGTGGGATCCAGCTTCAGTATGTCACTAATAGGCACCATCTCCTTTCTAATCAGGTCTCATAAGAAAGTACGGGGATATTTTTATGGGCCTGGCTGGAATGGAACAGACATGCTGTTTACTCACAATCCTTTTGATTAGAATTTAGTCGCATGAAAAAACAACAAGAGAAGCTGTGACATCTAGTTTGATGATGTAATCAAGCTGTCTTTAAAGAGTAAACCTGCCTCTGTCACACTAGGTATTCATAGTTTACAAGACTGCTTCTGTTATGAGTTGAATGTTAAACATTTCCCCAAAGGCCCATGTATTAAAAGGGTTTGGTTAACAGCCTTTGCCTATAGTACTGGAGGGTGGAAGGACCCTTAAAGGTGGGCCCTCATGGAGGGGATTTAGGTCACTGGAGGACTTGTTTGAAAGGGACACTTGGGACCCCAGGCCCTTCCTCTTTCATACTTTGCTCTCCAACTATTGTGCGGTGAGCAACTTGGCTCCATGACGTACAGTGTCATCGAGAGGCCAAACAAGCCACAATTAAAATCATGAGATAAAATAAGTCTTTCCCCTTCACAAGCTGTTTTTTTTTATATGTATTTTGTCACGGTGATAGGAAGCCAACACACCCTCTTTTTGTAAAATCATAGAAAACATGTCTGGACATGGCCAGTTGTTTGCCCCTTACTGATGAGCACAGTCTTAGAAACATCTGGATGGAGATATTGGGTGATCATATATTATCTGAAATACAGAGTAGAAGTAGTTGTTGAACAATAACTTTAGAAATGTCTTCATTTATGGCTTTATGAAATTAACTGTCTGTATAAATCCCTCAAACAGCTATGTAACAGTTTCTGTTATACATTGTTATACTTGCTGTCTTCCAAGGTAGAAATCAAGTACGGTTTAAATCACACTTTTAATTTTGTTATGTGTTTATGTGCAGTCTGTTGCTAGAGTTTTCCTGTCTGTCCCACAGTCAGGACAAATCTCTCTCACCTGCCAGTCCCATAGCCGCTCAGACCCAACCAAGTAAACACAGAGGCTTATATTGCTTACAAATTGTATGGCCGTGGCAGGCTTCTTGCTAACTGTCCTTATGTCTTAAATTAATCCATTTCCATAAATCTATACTTTGCCACGTGGCTCGTGGCTTATCGGCATCTTCACATGCTGCTTGTCCTGGCTGGCAGCTGGCAGAGACTCCCTCTGCCTTCCTGTTCTTTTAATTCTCTCTGTTAGTCCCGCCTATACTTCCTGCCTAGCCACTGGCCAATCAGTGTTTTATTAGCAACACATTTGCCATACAGAACATCCCACAGCAGCAGTCTCTTTTACTTGAATCATTTTGTAGTAAGAGCTATGCTGGCATATTTACAATAAAAAAAGAAAGGTAGAGCCGGGTGGCAGTGGCGCATGACTTTAATCCCAGCACTCGGGAGGCAGAGCCAGACATATCTCTGTGAGTTTGAGGCCAGCCTGGGCTACAGAGTGAGATCCAGGACAGGCACCAAAACTACAAGAAGAAACCCTGTCTCGGAAAACCAAAAAAAAAAAAAAAGAAAGGTACATTGGTAGCTCTACAGTATTGAGGAGCAAAACAATATGAAGTCACCTCTCCATCTGGAGCAGTTTTTATGGATGTCCTTCAACAATGATCCTGTTAGTTTTATAACCAGGTCACCACTGGCTTTTGTCATAAGATATATGAGTGTGTGCATAATATATTACGTAAAGCCCTGTTTTGTTCAGCTCTAATTTCAGTCAATATCAATCATGAGATTATTTGAAAGCACTTTGAGGAGGAAAGTATTGAAGTAAGAGAATTTAATATGAAATCCAACCATAATAGGACCATTGTGTTTCCTACTGAGTTCGTTTTCAGGAAATACCAAATCAATTTTTCTCCCATTTATAGTGAAATTTATTTATTTTTTTCTTCTAGCTGGATTAGTTGGTAGACAATGTTCATACTGAATTGAAATGAAGATGTTTTGGGGTTGTTTCTCTGAAACGTGTTGTGAGAATGGTTCTTATATATTTAACATAAGACTCTACATTCTATGGGTTGCATATTTCCTTGATGCTATTAATAGATGAGGTGGGGAAAATAAGGCTTATTAACTATGAACTCATGGTAAGGATCACCAGTCTTAGACAAAAATATTTGAGTTTAAGGCCTGTCTGTCCCTTAGTAGTTGGAACAAATCACATTAACATTTTATGGCTTAGTTTATTTCCTGTGAAACCAGGTTGGTCAACTTGAGACCCTTGCCCAAAGGCTTTGTTTTGTCCATTAAACAGTCAAGGTAAATAAGTTGTCTTGGTAGTGCTGGGGGTCAGACTCGGGGCCTTGAACATCTGAGGTAAGAGCTCAACCACTGTGCTGCATCCCCAGCCCTTAAAAAAAATTACTTATCATAGTAGTAGTGCATCTTAATGCTTACGAATATGATTATACTAGAACTTAGTGATGCTGGGTGGTGAGATTATACATCTCTTTAATTTTATATCCTTTTAAGGGTCTGTGTTTTCTTATTTTTATTTTTTAATAATTTTATTTTATTATTAGCTTGCGCGTACATGCACCTGGAAGGCACAAGGGTATTTGATCCTTTGGAACTGGAGTATGTTTGTGAGTCATCGAGAGTGGGTTTTAGGATTCAAAGTCTGGGCCTCACAACAGAACAGCAAGAACTTTGAACCACTGAGCTACCTTCCAACTCCTTACTATAAAAATATTTTCCAGTAAGTATTTTCTTCGTGCAAAAAATTGGCTTTCCAAATCCTTTGCTAATGTTCTCTGTCATATAAGATGATTTTACTAAATTTATTCTCTAAAGAGGTAGAAATTGCATTTAATATAAATTTTTGATGTGAAAACATCAGTATTTGTAAAATTAACGATTGATTCAAATTTTAAGGAAGTATGATGATAATTAATCCCCTACACACCTTTAGTTAAGTGGACTGATTTCCCCCTATATTTTCTTTATATATCTTCTGCTCAAAATTTCCTTTGTCCTCTGAATTTTAGTTAGTTTTAAAGAAAACTATTTTAGTTACTATAAAGCCAAATATTCAAGTTGATATTAGTTGCCTGTGGTTCTTCACTAGGTAGAATCAGTATGGAATTTTAAATGTTCTGATCTGCCACCTTCTAGCTATTTAATTCCCTGTGGTGTCAACTTTAAAAGAGACCACCAATGCTATACGCACACACACACACACACACACACCGCACACGCACACACGCATACACACACACAAAGATTTTTTTTTTTATTCATAAGAAGCTCTAACATGTTACCTGGACAAAAAGACTTTTAAAATACATCCTCTGTCCCTCTCAGATGTCATTTCCATTATCCAGGAGCATATTGCAGTCCTACATAGAAGCCTGGATTTCTGGCTTCATGCTGGGACTCACACGTGTGCAATTTTTCTCAGTAATAAAGTGATAGCTAAATCTACAGTTTAAAGCTTTTATAACTTTATCATCTACATTAGAGTTAATGCTAGAGTATTTTTCTCATTAATACTGTCACTGACCATGTTCACATTTTTTGTACTATGTCTCAGAAAAAAATCTGATTTTAGTAAAATGCCAACTGCTCACTATCTTTGTAAATCTCTTTATTTCTTTAACTATTTCACTACAAACAGCATTTAACAGGAAGTGTTATTGCATGCTACAGAAAATGGCTGAGTCCCTTTATTCTACAGCTTCTGTAGCTTATGAGATTTAGTGCGTCAGGACATTCAGGATTCTTTTAGAACTTCAATAATCAAACCCTATGAAATAGATATAGATATATAGATATAGATAAATAGATAGATAGATAGATAGATAGAGAGAGAGAGAGAGAGAGAGAGAGAGAGAGAGAGAGAGAACCAAAGGTAAGCCTATGAAAGCTAAGTGTGAGGGAAATAATGTATGGCAACAATATTAGAGTCAAAGACAGAGGACATGCGCATGAATTCTGATGATCAGATATTATATAGGATGATATCTAGAAAATCCTATAATATGGACTGGAGAAATGATTCGGTTAAGAGCTTGGAGAGGATCTGGGTTAAGTTCCCAGAACCCATGGCATCTCACTACCACCTGTGATGTCAGGTCCAGGGCATCTTATACTCTTCTGGTTTCCAGGTACTACTCTAGCTAGATCTGGGAAGAGACCGTGTAACCCTTGCTTGATCTAATACTATAGAGTAAAATAGAGCAGAGGAGTCATTAGAGAGCAAGTGGTGCTTGGCTTCAAAGCATGGGCTCTGCAGCTGGGTACTGGGGATCGGATCCTGAAGCAGCTGCTTTGACTCTGCTGCTAGTCAAGTTCTCATTTCTACAAATGGTAGACACTTGACAGAGATGGTTATGATGATTCAATGGGCTTATATACAAAAGGCCATTAAAGGATTCTTTTTAAATTTCTTTTATTTTGTGAGATTGTAATATAATTATATCTTTTTCCTGTGGTGATATTTTATTTGTGCTCTAATAAATAAAACTTGTCTGGAGATCAGAGGAAAAAGCCAGCCACTATATTAAACATAGAGGCGAGGCAGTGGTAGCACACGTCTTCAATCCTAGCATTCAGGAGGCAGAGATCTGTCTGGATCTCTGTGAGTTTAAGGTCACACTGCGAACAGAGTCAGGCATGGTGGCACACGCCTTTAATCCCAGCACTAGTTAACCATAAAAGTCTGGAGGTCTGTACAGACAGACAGGAAGTGATAGAGCTGGGCAGAAAGAGGAAGTGATGTAGCTGGAAGTAAGATAGCAGGGCACAGAAAGGTATATAGGTGTGAGTATACAGGAAGTAGCTCTCTTTTGGGCTGAGGATTTCCTTGCGATAAGAACGTGGCTGGCTTCTTCCTGCTTCTCTGATCTCTCAGTTTCACCCCAATATCTAGCTCTGGGTTTTCTTTTTTTTTATTATTATTATTAATAAGACTGTTTAGCAATTCGTCCTACATTTTGCCTTTACTTTCCTCCCTCCAAACCTTCCCTCATATCACTCCTTGCTCTCTTTCAAGTTTATGGCCTCGTTTTTTCATTGATTGTTGTTTTCTATGTCTATGCATATTCCTAAGTACATAAATACAACCTGCACAGTCTGTATAATGCTACTTTGTATGTATGTTTTCTTGGGTACCATTCGGTATTGAGTGACTAATTAGTGAGCTCTTCCCTGAGGAAGACAATTTCTCCTGCTCTCAGTCTTCTTTAGTCACCAGTTGTTTTTTGTGTAGGGTTGAGGCCTTGTGGTTTTCTGTTTTTCTTTTTTTTAAACTTCTTATGTATGTCTCTTGTTGGTGCCCTTGTTCAGCTCCTGTTAGGCAGGCATGGTAGAGGGCCTTTATGGACATATTTTCTAAAATCGCTAGGAGACACAGTCTTTGAACATTGTAACTAGAATAATGTCTGCTACTATTGCTTTAATCCAACTGAATGCCAAACTATTGGAATCATAAAATTTAGAATCTTTGTTTTTCCTGTCTCTTAATAATTAATTCTAAAAATAAGGATATCAAGCATTTTATAATTGATCTGGTTTGCAAACTTTTCACATCATGTGGTGTTTTCCCTCAAATTAAAACTTTTTGCTGTCAAAATTACCTATCTTTTGTAAGCCATATTCAAAGACACCAAGGAAAGATTCGCAAACACACATTCATAATTTCATACTCATGTATCTACTCCTATTTGTCTACATGCCCACATTTATACATAGTTGTAAGTACCCTTTATATACTTTACATTTTGCTTGGTATCTCATAGCAATCTGTATTTCTCTCCAGATACTCATTCATCACCTGCAAGGGCAGAAACCTACTGGATCCTGTTGACAATCTTGATACTGATTTTTGTTTTGTTTTCCTTGGTCAACATCATAGTTGAACCTGTGACACAATTATAATGATTTAGGTACATTACTTCTTTTAGAAATAGGTCTGTAGCAGTGAAATTGCTCTATCGGTTAAGTATGCTGTATTTTTTTAATAATATTTTGGCATACCTTTTTCATGCTATCATTAATACCATGCTAATACTATCCTTCCTTTTGTGGTAGCTCCTCCATTAAAGTAACGAGAAAGCCTTATGTAAACCTGCCCAGTAATGACTACTTGTGGGAGTGCAGGAGCAGAGCCAAACGACAGCACCAGATTCATACCCCCCCCCACCCCCCGTGACTGTGAAAACTTTCATTCTTTCTTTGACATCTGTGTAGAGGCTACAGTTTCTTCTAAACAGCTTTTTAAGACCACTAACTTACACACTTATTTGTTCATTCACTTATATGTTCTACGTTTGCTTCTGATTCAAACAAGACCATCAGAGAGCTGTGTATTTTTTTTTTTTTTTTTTTAACCCATGGCTCATTTCCTTAGTAGAATTGATTCCCCAATTTATTCTATTCAATAGGATTTTGGATTTGAACTAAAATATGAATGGTAAACACATTGTAGAAGATAATTTCCTGTTCATCGTGGAGTAGAACTTATGAGGCTCTATGGGAGAGATTTCCCTATTTCTTAATATCAGGTGGCTCTATTGTGCCTATTGGTATATTTTGGACCCTAGATGTACTCTGTTAAAATCGAACTTGATTCACCTATAATAAGTACACAGAGTACATCTTTGTGTTATGAATTAACCAGGAGTTTCTCTGACTACTCTATTTTTGCTTCATTTCCATTTTGTTCCTAATTTCCTTCCTCCCTTGTGGCATCTGAAATTTTCTGCTTTGAGATAATTTATCAGGCTGAGTTCCTGTAGTTAATTATTGCATAAATACATGGATTTTTCTTGTATTTTTGGTACTTACTGTAGGCTTTGATTTGATGGAAGAATGTCTATCCAGTCTTGAGTGGTTCGTGATTTAAATGGCTAAGAATGGAATCTGGCATATCAAAAATGAACAAATCCTATTTCATATGATTGTTGTGAGAACTGTGGTCGCTCGACTCTGCGTTAGCACATAAGAATGTCTCACTCCAACTAATCACATCTTGGGACTCATTTTCTCATCCACCTCCCATGTTCTCACCTGCTATAATAACCATTGTACCAAGATCAACATTTTAAATTACACCTATGAGAAAGACCATACAGGTCTAGTCTCTCTTTTGCTGACATATTTCATGTAGTAAAATAATCTACATTTTCATCTACATTGTCAGGATTGCTTTCTTTTTATGACTAAACAATACTTTACTATGTAATTTACCACAATTTCCAATTTACTTATCAGTAAATTGTGCATATCTCCTCTTGAGAAATGTTCATGGGTTGTGTATGTGCTATTGAGTTTCTGGAGGGTTCCACATATTCTGATATGCATATGTATATGTAGTCATATATTTATCTGACTTTTTGTCAGAAAAATAGGTTTCCATTTTTTCTTGTATTCTACATGTTGTCTCTTCTTCTGTTGATTATTTCTCATGCGTTGTAAAAGATTTTTAGTTTGATATAACTTCATTTGTCTATTTTTTGCTTTAGTATCTTGTGCTTTGGGAGTCTTGTCTGAAAGAAAATAACTTCTGATTTTTATGCCCTGAAAATTTCCTCTCGTGTTTTGTTCTAGAGTTTTCATAGTTCCAGGTTCTAGAGTTCAGTCTTTAATACATTTTGAACTTACTTTTGAAGCAGGTGAGAGACAGATGTATAGTTTTTTTTTTTTCTGTGTGTATGTGGATTCTCAGTTTCCCAGCAACATTTATTAAAAAGGTAGTCCTTTCTCCATTGGGTGTTGTTAGCACCTTTCTCAAAAATCAGCCGGGTATCAGTATGCTGAATTACTTGCAGGCTTTCTGTTGTGTTCCATTGGCCCGAGTCTGTTTTATGGCTGGTGCCAGTGCCTTGCTATCTGTTAGTTTATTGTCTTATTCAGTATATCACTCACCACCTCAATCATAGAAAGAAAGGGTAAATAAAACACTGGACATGGAACAAAAAGAAAATGGAACACACACACATATATCACACATAACAGCATGTTTTTTTTTCTGTTGCTGCTTTGTTTTGTTTTAGCTTGTTTTTAGCAGTACTGTGATGAGCAAGTACAGTACCTCTGAATGACATTTTTCAACCAATAGCAGTTCCTACCTCTTGATGTATACCGGCTTATTGGTGAATATTAGCCATTAGCAGAACATTTTTTAACTAATCACATGACTGACATCTTTTACTTCTATTTAGTGAAAGAGATTGAAGCTTCTATTTGTCCCAAATGCCCCAGCAACAGATAACTCATTTTTACTTAACTATTTGGTCCTGAATGTCTCAGGTGTCCTTATTGGGCAGAGAGAGGGTGGTCTCCTATGATACTCATATTTGTCAACTGTATTTTCTACTAAGAACCTCCAATCTGCAATGGTCTTTGTGAAATGGTCAACAGAGGCACGAAAATGTATATAACATACACAAATATATTAATGTTCAAGAACCAAAACAAGTTCTCAAATACATGAGCTCCATAGGGCTTTGTTTGCTGCAAGTAATGAATGAAATTAGCATGCTGTTTATTTTCAACCAATAATTAGCTTTTAATTGTAAAAGGAATGTTATTACTGCCAGGGCTTTTATTTATTGAGCTTTCTCCATCATTTGACTTGGGGATAAGTGTGTTTACTGTGGATTGCCTGTTGTTTACTGTAAGGATTACTCTCACACACAGTACTAAGTGATAAATTAACTCAGGTAGAGTTCTCTGATAACACGAGCAGTCACACTGCCTGTCCACAAACTCAAAAACATGGTGCTGTTTTCCTGGAAATGGGCAAATCCATGAAGATGTGTCAATCCTGTTTGACATATATATACCACATTGTATGTGAAATCCATTCTTTGCCCATTTCTTTGTAGGAAAGAGAAAACAAAGAAAAATTCTCTTGTTATTCATCCCAGCTTTGAAAAAAAACAAAAAACAATAAATGTCTGTGTTTCACAATGCTTTAGCTCCTGATTGTCTGTTTGGCATTAAAACTATTTCCATAATACACTGGCTGTTGTTCAGGTTTTATTGAAGCAGTTCTAATTCCAGATAACAACACTTAGATCTTTGTTTATGTGGCTTATTTTTGTTATAGCATTGGTTGTCCCACAATTCAGGTGGAATTTGAAGACCCTTACAGCCTTCTGAAAACGCCCCAATACCTTTGAAGCTACACCAAAGAGTAAGAAAAGACATTCAGCTCAAATGTGCACTTTCCTATTCCCTCTGCCTCCCCACAGAAACGCCCACGGGGATAGCCAAGAACTCATGGGCTAGTAAGTAGATTCATTTTACCTTCATCAACCTGAAAAAGTCAATTTAATATCATGGCATCTGGAAAAGAATCCAGAACTATCAACCTAAGAGTAACACATTAATAAGAAAGACACATGACGTAAACATAGCAGATTATTATTATTATTATTATTATTATTATTATTAATTGTTTTACTAACTTTGCACATCCAGAACTTTGAATTGTCTTCCTGAGAATTCCTTGGCTGCATGGAGGAGCTTTGGGATCACTGAAGTATGGATAGTAAGGCTCAAGTGGGTTTTGCTGTAAACCTAAACGCTTCAACTAAGACAACACTTTGTGCTTCCTATGTTTTGTATTTATAAGTAAACTTATTTGTAAGCACAAACCCCACTGTGTCTGATGATGCTAATTTTGCAGATGAAGACAATGAAATTTTAATATGGCAAAACACTTGGCTGTTTTCATAAGTTTTGACCAATATTAGAACCTACATATACAAGCAGGTGTGTTCACTTCTAATGTAGGTCTATGCTGTGACTGGCGAGGGTCATGTTCTGTTGGAAATTGGGGTGCGTGTCTCCTGTGATATTTCATTTTTTTAAAAGATTTATTTATTATGTATACAGTGTTCTGCCTGTATGTCTGCTTGCAGGCCAGAAGAGGGCAACAGATCTCATTACAGATGGTTGTGAGCCACCATGTGGTTGCTGGGAATTGAACTCAGGACCTCTAGAGGAGCAGCCAATGCTCTTAACCATTGAGTCATCTCTCCAGCCCTGATATTTCTTTTTATTGGTTAGGTTTTATACACACAAACTACATTTTGTTTTAAAAAAATCAAGGTACAATTCATAAACAATGAAATTCACATATATGAAGTGTACAGATTTGAAAGTTTTGATTAGTGTATGCATGCAGCTACCCAACAATTGTAGCAGTACTTTCTTATTGTGACCTCCAGCCCACAAATAATGACATGAAGACTTATTATTAATTATGAAAGCTTGACCGTGTTCTCAAAAAGCTTGTATTACTTAAATTAATCCATTTATATTAATCTATGTTCTACCATGTGATATTACATAATCTCTGTACTGCCCATTCTGCTTCTTCTGATTCTAGCTGGCCACTCTGCCTTTCTTCTTCCCTGAGTTCTCTCTCTCTGTCTGGAAGTCCTGCCTATACCTCCTTTCTAGCTACTGGCTACTCAGCTTTTTATTATACCAATCACAGCAATGTATCTTCACACAGTGTACAAATATCCCACAATATTTCCCCCTTTTTGTCTAAATAAAAAGGAAAAGTTTTAACTCTAATACAATTATCAAGTAAGAATTCCTTTTGTAATATCCAGTCCATTTGTATTTGGCAAATTTGGAGAAATTACTCTATTCTCTATCTTATCTTGGTCAGCCCAAAGTTTTATATCTAAACCATTTTCTATCATAACTAGTGTTACCATCCTAAAAATAACATTTTAGACCTTAAAACAAACTTCTTAGATAAATAACTTAAGCCTTTATGTTTCTCAACCTTGCAAACTTTACATCTCTTATGTAAGTTTCTTTTCTGAATTCAGCAACAAGGAAAACTGTAACTATAACTATCTAGTCTTCAACTCCATCAAAGACCCAAGAAGCATATGATATTACCTGAGTAAAGAGAGCAAGCAATCCCAAAACTATAGAAATAACATAAGCAGCTTACTGCCTGGACAGTCACCCAAGGTTCTTTTGCAATGTTGGGGCAGTCATCTTTGGCCTACAGGCCTAGAATCTCTGACAGACTTTTCTGTGAAGCAGGGATGTGGAAGGATTTGTCTTCTTTGTGTACTGCTTGCCCAATTCAGAGAGTATGCTGTCAGCAGTCAAGGCAAGGGCAGTTTCTTTGCCCAGTGACTAACTTTGCCACAAAGAAAGCAAACTTCATATGGAGGTTCTTCAATGCCCATCATCGTTTTGTGGAGTAGATTGTTGCTGTCTGGAGCAGATGTGCCACATTGTCATGAAAAGTCTTATGTTATTAAAAAAATCTTAAATGCCATATTTTTGTAGGTCTCTGAAATAATCTTTTTCGAAATCATATTTTGAAGATCATCTGTCTACCTAAAATATGCATTTGACCTTGAAAACATACCTAACATGGCGATAAATTTGATTGTTAGATGACTAACTACTAACCTGTATTTCCTAAATATGTTAAGTAGATTATAATAATAACCTTCAGGTACTGGAAATTTATGCTACATTGTTAAAGTATCTACTTTCCTTAAATAAGTACTATACCTTAAATAAGTGTAAAAACATATATACAGTATAGTAGAAATAACCTTAAATTTTTATCAATATACAAAAATCCATACCAATGCAAAATATTAGAGGTTAATAGTTACTTTAGTTTAAAAGTAGATTCAACAATCTACCCTTTTAGCTTATCATTTCTATATCTCCCTCTTTCTTTCCAGAAAGAGAGCCTTGACTCCAACCTCCTTTGTTTATTTTTTTTCTTACCATGACCAGTAACAACTTGCAACTAGTCCCACCCAAAAAATGTTGAAAATCCACCAAACAACCAGAAACCATCCCCCTACCTCTTGGGAATGTAGGTATAATGATCTCTAGACTGCTTCCTGTTGTCTGGGGGCAATGGCATCTTTAGGGGAGCCTGAGAAAGTTGGGATAATGATTATGTCCTGGAAAAGCTAGCTGTATTATTTTTTACTTCATCTCTGTGATGAGAAAATGTAGAGATTATCTGAAATCTTGGCTGGAATAGTCTATAAGGGTGATCCCTTTCAGCTAGAAGCTTTGAAGTTGTTCTAGACATAGAATTTTGAGGAAACTGCATCAGAGGCATTCTGAGAGGCTACCTGTCTTCATTGGTATCTTGTCCTTTTGTTCTGAAAACACACAAAATTTCAAAGGTAACATGTGGTGATATATTGTGTACCCCAGTAGAGCTTGCCTAGGGATCAGAGGACAAGCCAGCCACTATATTAAACATAGAGGTCAGGCAGTGGTAGCATATGCCTTTAATCCTAGCATTCAGGAGGCAGAGATCCATCTGGATCTCTGTGAGTTCAAGGCTACACTGGGAACAGAGCCAGGCATGGTGGCACACACCTTTAATCCTAGCACTAGGAAGGAAGGAAGATGGCAGGATACAGAAAGGTATATAAGGCATGAGTAAACACGAAGTCTCTCTCTTGAGGCTATGGATTTTGTAGAGGTAAGAACATGGCTGATTTGTTCTGTTTCTCTGATCTTTCAGCTTTTACCTCAATATTTGGCTCTTGGTGTTTTTTTAAAATTATTATTAAAAGACCATCTAAGATTTGAACAACATCTGGCAACCCAATGTTTGTGGCATAAATTCACTAAAAAGTCACTTGTGACCTTGTAGGCCCCTGGCTCAGGCCGGAGTTGCACATGACCAGAGTCTCCACCCCACATGGACTGGAGTTTTTTTGGTTTCTTCTCTTCTGGTGTGTTGTGGGCACTCCCTGGATCCCCATCTGGGATTGCTGCCACACTAGGTAGCTGCCTTGAAACTCACTCGGGTTTCTATTGCTCTATGCAGAAGCAATCAGCCTCACATCTGACTCATAATTATTAGCAAATTTGGTGAGTCAATTAAGATTTCTTAAAGGGAGGAATTAGTTAAAAGAGAATTTTTCCCACACTAAATAATGGGAAACATTTTTACAATGCCTCTGTTTGATAACACATTAGGCAGTCTGAAAATGTAACAATTAAATGAGAGGAAAATTAATGTTGAAGGGATATATGTAGCATCAATTATAAATGTTGTTTGTTTGATCATTTTTGTTTTATCATTTAAAAAGTTGGTTAATATGAGTGCCAAGATAAAACTTTTAGAAAAACTTGTTAAAACAGATCATAGCAAAATTCAGACCCAGACAGAGGAATTTAAAGATGAACCTATCTCAGCATTGCATTATATGGTTACAAACAGCCTAAGGCTTTCAAACAGCTAACCTTAATCTATCTGGTAACTTTACAGGAACTGCCAAATGCTCAAGGTTGTGTGCAAGCTGATAGGACCCCTGTGCAAATATAAGATTTGAGGAGATTCAAAGAAGCTATAGTGTCATATGGTATGCATTCTCCATTCATGAAGCAAATGCTAAACTTGTGGTCAACTTGTAATAGAATTATCTCTCAAGATAGGGGAGATTTGGTTACAACTGTTTTAGAGGCTGGTCCCCACTTACAATGGAGGACCTGGTGAAAGATGAGGCTAAGACCGTTGAAACAATATTGTAGGGATAGAGTTATGGAAATTTCCCAAGATCAACTTCTTGGAGAAGGCGGTTATGTTGATATACAAAGACAATCTTTATATGATGACCACACCCAAATTTTATGCTGCATGGCATCCTTGAATGCTTGGGACAGAATTGTAGAAGTAGGAGTGAAAATTGAGTCATTTACCAAAGCTATACAGGGCCCAAAAGAAACCTTCACAGATTTCTCACAAAGGCTGTCTTTAGCAGTATATGGAATGATACCAAATTCAGAAGCTAGATGGATAATAATTGAATCCCTGGCTTTTGAAAATGCTAATGCACAATGCAAAGTGATAATTATGCTGTTGAAGGCAGGATCAGCACCCTTGGAGGAATGGATCCAAGATACAATTACTATTGAATCTAATTACCATGATGATACTTGGATAGGAGAGTTGTTTTACAGAGGTTTGAAGAAAAATAGTAATGTCAGGTGTTTCAGTTATGGTAAACAAGGTCACCTAAAAAGGGACTGTAAACAAGGAGTTCCTAGAAACAATGTTTTTTCAAGGAATAATCCCAACAGAATATCCCTCCCTTCTGGAATATGCAGAAGGTGTGTTAAAGGCAAACATTGGACTAACGAATGTAGATCTATAAGGGACAGACAAGGTAATCCCTTGCCTTTGCCATTATGAAACACCCCAAAGGACCTCTCACAGGCCCTCATGCCAAATTCCATTCAGTCCTTTCCTGTCATTGTGGAAGAAACTCCTTCCCAGAGCAATTAAAGAACCTAATGAGTATTGTAAGAAACTGTACTCCTCTGGATGATAAAACACCTTTAGAAAATAAAACAAAAATTTAAGTAGAAACTATAAGTCAAAATTGATTAAAGATTAGAGTTGGGAACTCCCCAAAGTTAGAGTTGGGGGAGGGTTATGTTTGTTTGTTTGTTTGTTTGTGTGTGTGTTTGTTTTGTCTTTAAGGAGAATAAAGGCTAAGGAATCTAAAGAACACTGGACAAATGAGACATCTAAAGAAAAAGGACAAATTAGAAAAACTGTCCTAAGATAAAGAGTAAATTGGCCTATTGGTATATCATATATCTAGCAGAATAAAATTTCATAAGCCTTCCTAAATGTTTGTTTCTGCTGTTCTCTACAGACATATAACACAAATAGTCTTTATGTAGTCCCAGCTCAATTAAAAATTAAAGCTGGCTGTAGAGATGGAGAATGGCTCTCTCCTTCTCTAAACCCAAGCACAGTTGTTAAAAGAAAATGCAAAATCTGTATCATGTCAGAAGAGCCACCTGATATGGGACAGAAGAAAAACCAAAATTAAGGGACTATTCTATTGCCACTAATCTCATAATTCTTTGGTTTTATTTTGACTCTTTAAAACTTTTCTTAAGGTATGAATTTTATATCAAAATTTATAAGATTTACATACATATATATTAAACTTTCGCCATGATGTTAATGGCCATATAGGATACTAACTAATTTTAGAAAAAGGCATCATCTAGCTTCCTATACATGATTTTGGGTTTGAGTCTCTATCAATTTTCTGCAGGGAACCATGACTATGCCTAACAGCTACTTTGAAGTCTCCAAAAAGATGATGGGGCCCCACAATGATGATTCCATCAGGACAATGATAATACCACTAAGACAACACATACCACCCAAAGATTGGATTTGGACTATAAACTGCTCAGGACAATTTTGAGATGGCTAGCTGAGATGATCCAGTCTCAGACACTACTTGGGCAAGGACTTGAGACAAACTCTGCATTTTCCCATTATGCAGAGACTGGACAACAACTGATACAGCTACCTCCACAGGACTTGACAATTAACCCAACATTTTTCTTTTCGGGATCCCCTAAAGATGCCTTTGCCCCTAGACAGCAGGAAGTAATTTTAAGAGCATGACACCCACATTCCCAAGAGGTGGGGTGGGTGGTTTTTGGTCATTCAATGGATTATGGATAATTATCATTGTTTAGGATGTTTGGTTACAAGTTGTTAATTGATAATTGTCAGGAAAAAAATCTAAGCAAGAGGATTAGATTCTGGGTTCTTGTTTGAAATAAAAAAGAAAAAAGAAAAAGAAAAAAAGAGGATATAGGTAAGAGATAGATTATTGAATTTACTCTAAAAAGAAAAAAGGGGAGGATATAGATATGATAAGATTAAAAGGTAGATTATTGAATCTACTTTTAAAAGGCAACTACTAGTTTTAGATATTTTATATTGGATTGAATTTTTGTACATTATATACAAATTATGTATATTGATACAAATTTGAGATTGACTTTGTTAGAAAATACTGTACATACATTTCTAATCTTGTTCAATGTGTTGTACCAATATAGTTTATTTAAAAATGTAATGTAAATTGCTATTCCTTGAAAGTTATTACCAGCTAATTAGGATATAAAGAAATGAAAGTTAGTAGTTAGTCATTACAATTAAACTTGTAGTCATGTTAGCTATGTTTTCAAGGTTAAACAGAGATATACTTTAGACGGATAGGTCATCTTCAAACACTTCAGAGATGTGCAGAATATGGCATTTAAGATGTTTTAATAACATAGTGGTTTTTTTTTTTTATGACAATGGGACATGTCTGCTCCTGGCAGCACCAATTTACTTCAAAGAAGTTGATGGACATTGAAAAAACTCCATATGGAGTTTACTTTCTTTGTGGCAAAAGTTAGCCACTGGGCAAGAAAGTGCTCTTACATTGATTGCTGACAGTATATTGTCCAAAATGGACAAGTAGGACACAAAAGAAAGGACTTCTGCACCTTGCAAAGACAAGGTAGGAAGGCCCTTTAGAAAATCCTGCTTCACAGATGAGTCTGTCAGATATCCTATGCTTGTAGACTGAAGATGGGTGCCCCAGTGTTGCAGAGGAACCTTGGGTGATTGTCCAGGCAGCCAGCTGTTTCTGTCATTTCTCATATTTTTTGGAAGTCACTTGTTTGCACTTCCTCCTTATTTAGTTAATATTATTTCTTTCTCAGATCTCTGAGGGAGTTGAAGATTACATAGTTACAGTTATAGTTTTCCTTGTTAACAAATTCAGAGCAGAAACTCACTAAAGAGGTGTAAAGGGTATAAGTTTGAAAGACATCAAAAGATAGTTTTTGGTTGGTAATACAAGTTAGGATAGAAAGTGAATTAGGTACAACCTTTTGGACTCATCAAAATAGGATAAATAATGGAGGTTTTTTTGTCTGCGTCTGTCAAATGTTAATGGACTAGACATTGTTAATGTAATTCTTGACTGTATATGTTATATATACTTATTGTACTTATTGTATACAGTTTTTCTCATAGTAGTTATAACCTTCTTTTACTATTTTAGACAAATAGGGGAAATGTGGTGATATATTGTGCACTCCAATATATTGTGTACCCTAATAAACTTACCTGGAGATCAGAGGACAGAGCCAGCCACTAGATTAGACATAGAGGCCAGACAGTGGTGGCACACACCCTTAATCCTATCACTTGGGAGGCAGAGATCCATCTGGATCTCTGTGAGTTCAAGGCCACACTGGGAACAGAGTCAGGCAGTGGTGGCACACGCCTTTAATCCCAGCACTTGAAATCTCATGCTTTTCCTTGGAAAGCACACATGCCTTTAATCCCAGTAAGATGGCAGGGCAGAAAAAGGTATATAAGGTGTGAGGAAACACGAACTCATGCTCTTTAGACTGAGGATTTGCTGGAGGTAAGCTAACGGCAGCAGCAGTTCAACTGAGGGGGTGAGGACTCAGAGGCTTTCAGTCTGAGGATTCGTGGAAACAGGATCTCTGAGGAGTTGGCAAGTTGAGGTTGGCTGTGGCTTGTTCTGCTTCTCTGATTTTTCAGCTTTTCACCCTAATATCTG
This sequence comes from Peromyscus aztecus, assembly GCA_902168405.1. Taxonomy (NCBI): domain Eukaryota; kingdom Metazoa; phylum Chordata; class Mammalia; order Rodentia; family Cricetidae; genus Peromyscus; species Peromyscus aztecus. The sequence goes on along the minus strand of CABHPQ010174009.1, from coordinate 18,232 downwards.
GCTCTGTTTTTTTTTTTATTAATAAGACCGTTTAGCAATTTCTGTTACACCTTTCATAATCCAATGTCTCTCAGCAGTTGCCATTCTCTGTTCATTAGTATTTAAAAAATTCAAAATTGACAAAACACCATAAAAGGTTCAAACTCCCTGTGTTAAAATGTTTTTCATCCTTACATGGCTTATTTTTTTGTATTACTTTACTCTCTCTTTTAAGACTGTTTTATTATTTTAAGCTATTTAATTTTTTAATGACTGTCTATATGTATTTTTTTCAGCACCTAAGCATATTTTTAAGCGTTATTATACTTTTTTAGAGTTTTTTTTTTTTCATCTGGACCTGGCTACAGCCACGTGCTTGCAGCATTCTCTGACCATAGGAGACAAATCTTAGACTGCCAGGCTACTGCCAAGGCATAGAGCTGGCAGCTGGTTCCATCCCACTCTGTTCTGTGAGAGCCTAGCCTTATGCCAGTACCTGCTGCATTTACCTCCCAGTCCTCCAATCCTGGGAATTGGTGGTGCCTGCCTGCAGCAGAAGATTGTACCCAGTGCTGGCTGCTCCAGAGCTCAGCTGCACAGCATCAACCCTGAAAAGAGCCTTTGTATACCAAGCTACCTGAGAGACTGCTTTCTCAGGCCCTATGTGGAGATCTCAGACTCCACGTTGGATACCATATATAGCAGTACTTTCTTGACGTGGAGACTTATTATGAATTATGAAAGTTTGTTCTTTAGCTTAGACTTGTCCCCAGCTATCTCATATAACTTAAACTAACCCATTTATATTAATCTGTGTTCTGCCACACAGAATTACCTCATCTCTGTAGTGTCCATCCTGCTTCCCCCAAGTTTGGGCGGCAACTCCACCCTTCTTCCCAGAGTTCTCTCTCTCTCTCTCTGTCCAGAAGTCCCGCCTATACCTCCTGCCTAGCTATTGGCTGTTCAGCTTCTTATTACACCAATCACAGCAATCCATCTTCACGTGGTGTACAAATATCCCGCAACATACAGCCACATCATTATGTAGATTTGTCACTATTTCTTGTTCCCTCCTGTCTTCCTACCTCTCTGGGAAGTAATCAATAAAACTGCTGGGTTATAGAAAGCATTTGCATTTTACTTAGTAAGATATTGCCAAAAAGATTTGTAAACTGAGCTTTCATTCAGTACTCGAGCAAGTGATGAGACTGTCAGATGTTTTCATCATTTCATAGCATTACCAGCTTTTGATTTGCTACATAGTGATAGATGTCAAATGAATTTTCCTGTGACTGATGATAGTGAGCATTTAATATAGGCTTAGTTGTTTTTATTATTTGAAAAAGTCATTAGATTTATTTAATTCGTGTGTGTGTGTGTGTGTGTGTGTGTGTGCATGAGTGGCCATGTAGCACAGTGTGAGTATGCAATGCATGGGCAGGAGCACATGTAGGACAGTGTGTATGTGTGTGGGGCATGTAACATGTGTGTGTGTGTGTGTGTGTTTGCGATGGTCGGAAGACAAGTAGCTGGCACTGGCTCAGTCTTCTCCCATGTTCTTCTTGGGATCAAACTCTGGTCACTGGACTTGATATCAATTGTTTTATCCACAGAGCCACCTCCTTGGCTCTTATTTTTGTTTTGGAAAAAAATATTCAATTTTAAAAGCAATCTTAAAATTTCAGTTATTTTTCCTATGTTATTGATTCGGAGAGCCTGCCATACATTCTTACAGGAGTTTGTATAAAAGTTCGCCATGAAATCCATATTTTAGAAAAGGTTTTTACAATTCTGTGCTTTGACTTTATTAATAGATGAGCAGAAAATTTCAATTTTGATGAAATTAAAAATCAATAACTCCTTGTGCCCTTCATTGCTCTTTCCTCCCCTCTGTCTCTCCCTCCCTCCTTTCCTTTTTTTCTTTTGACTTTTGTGCCCAGAATATTTTTTATCCTAATTCAGAACAAGAAGTCACTTTTTGTATGTGTATTTTCCACGGTATCATGTGAATCACCCCACTTCTCTAACACCATACAGTGTGTGCCTTGAGCTGTGGCTCACTGGCTTCCTCCACACTCCTAGCTGGTGTTATTTATGGAAATGAAATTCTTTCCCTATATTGTGCCCTGGTGTGAAAGGCAATGCAATCTCTCTGTTGGAACCCACTTCTGGACTTTCTGGTTTGTTCCACTCATGTCTACATCTATTGTGGCACTGACCCACACTGCCTTGGTTAATGTAGCTTTGTGGTAGGTCATAAAGCCAAGCATTTGAAGGCCTTGAAATTCATTCATCATGTTCAATATACTCAGACCATTCCATGGTACATTTCCACATATATTTTACACTCAGCATATAAATTTTTACAGAAACGATAGCTGGAATATTGATTGGATTACATTAAACCACTAAATCAAAAGAAATGAATATTAACAATATTAAAAATTTCAAATTAATGAATATTGCATATTTCTCCAATTCTCAAGGTACTGGAAAAAATTTTCAAAGTCATTTTCAGTAAAAGAAACCTGAATCTTTGATGTGAACTTTATGTCTAAGGATTCTGGGTTTGGGAACTAATAGAAATCATACATTTTACTTTTGAACCAATTGTTGCCAGGAACAACAATACAATGGATATTTATATATTGACCTTGTATCCTGTGATATTTATTAGTTCAGTTATAAATTCTATGGGTTTCAAAAGGGACTCCTTGGCATTTTCTACCTCAGTGAACAATATAGTTGGAGACAACCACAACATATGTCTCACAATTAAATACATTACAGTTTGAAAACTGATTCAATCTGCCAAGCCTTTCTATTAGAGGTCATAGAACAAAGCATTGTTTGAACATAATAAACCCAGGTAGAAAGTTTTATACACAAAAAGGTGTTTTGATTAATCATGTTGTTTCTTAACCAAGTCACATTTGTTTATCTTGCCTAACATCTTCTGGCTTTTATTTCTTGTTTTAGTATTCCTCCGGAAACCAGCATTCCAATGCCAAATACAACCAGAAAGCATACATCCTTGTCTTTTTTTTTTTTTCTAATTTAAGGAAGAAAAGATAGAAACTTGTGGGGTTAAGTTAAAAAATTAGCTCTGGAGTTCTCATTAATACTCCATTTTCCAGGTTAATGGTACTTCTATTCCAACTTTACAAACACGTGAATACACAACATGAATTAACGTGTGTATGTGTGTGTGTATGTGTGTGTGTGTGTGTGTGTGTGTGTGTGTGTGTGTGTGTTAAAAAATTAGCTCTGGAGTTCTCGTAAATACTCCATTTTCCAGGTTAATGGTACTTCTATTCCAACTTTACAAACACGTGAATACACAACATGAATTAACGTGTGTGTGTGTGTGTGTGTGTGTGTGTGAGAGAGAGAGAGAGAGAGAGAGAGAGAGAGAGAGAGAGAGAGAGAGAGAGAGAGAGCGCATGCTCCTGTACACTAGGGATCAAATCCAGAGCCTTCTTTCTGCTCTAGGTAAGTACTCTACCACTACGTCTGTCCCCAAATCAGATGTGTATGGATTTTATTAAAAGCTTTTCACATATCTGTTATCATTTTTTATTTTATTATTTCAAGGTAGTAAAGTTATGTTGATGGATTTCCAAATGTTAAAACGGCTTTATACACTGGAATAAGCCCACTTACTCATGTTATACTTTAAGAAAAATATTTGGACTGGCTTGTATTTTAAGATATTTGCACTCGTGTTCTAGTGAAATATTATTTGCACTTTTTCATGTACTATATATGTGAAAAAGTCCAGTTTTTTTAATCAAGGATATACAAACTTCATAACATAGTATCTCAACCTTTAACACTTGTAAGTTTATAGAAGACGTTTCTTCTCTAGTACTGCAAATGAAAAAAAAAACTTTGCTTTAATCTGTAGTGACCTTCTTATTATCTTTTACTGATTTTCCCTGTCACCTTTGATAGAAATTATCATTGGTATATAATTCAACCACCAACATATTTAATTGCAAGGCATTTTATTGAGTTTTAACTTTTTACATGCTTCAGATTTTCACTCTGAATATGGAAGCTTCGTCATGGTGACAGTGACCTGTGCTTGATGATCTCTGTCATTTGTAATGTATCATTGTCTTAGTCAACGTCGCTATTGCTATGATGAAACACCACCAACAAAGCAACTTTGGGAGGAAAGGATTTGTTTCAGCTTACACTTGCAGGTAACAGTTCATCACTGAGGGATATCAGGACAAGAATCCGGACAGGGCAGGAACCTGGAGGCAGGAGCTAATGCAGAGGCCATGGAGGAGTGCTACCTAATGGCTTGCTGGAAGACCAGCCCGGGGTGGTGCCACACATTAGGCACCCCATCAATCACTAATTAAGAAAATGCCTTACAAGCTTGCCTACAACTGGATCTTAGGCAGGCATGTTCTCATTTCTCAAAGAGGCTCCCTCCTCTTTGTTGACTGTCTTGTGTCAAATGGACATAAAACTGGCCAGCACAATTACCACAGCAGTTTAGACACTCAGTACATTTTTTACAGGTTTGATTTTTTTTTGGTCAAAACTCTAAGGAAAAATACCTGTAATTTGTCTTTAATTAATTTCTGTCAAAAATCAAGTAAGTCGCCAGACGGTGGTGGCACATGCCTTTAATCCCAGCACTCAGGAGGCAGAACCAGGTGAATCTCTGTGAGTTCGCAGCCAGCCTGGGCTACAGAGCAAGATCCAGGACAGGCACCAAAACTATACAGAGAAACCCTGTATCAAAACAACAACAACAACAACAACAAACAAAAAAAACCCACCAAAAAACAAAAACAAAAAACAAAAACAAAAAAAAAAATCAAGTAAGTCACCTTACTAATTGTATTTATAAATTTCCCAGTTATTGAGCCTTTATTTTTCATGACAATATACTTACCATATTCATTTTCATTTCATAATAAAATTTAAGGCAGTAGCAGTTTTTGTAAACACACACTTAAACTTCTGCAAGCTTATAATCCTTGAATTAGTTCTATCAACAGTTTTTATTTGTTTCCTTCTTAAACAAAGAAGCAACTCTGTAAAACAGCCTTTTGCTAGTTATCAAGGAACTTGGAGAATATTAAATTTGAGATTGCCATCCTAAAATGGTAATATATATGCACATATTCAAATTGAACCTAAAGGAAATAAAATTACAGGATAAAAATATATAATTAAAAATTAAGTTAAAGGAGAAATATTTTATTCTTTTTCTTGGAATAATTCTGGAATGACTATGTGGTACAGTTATGGCCCATAAGATTCTAGGACATATTGCCATAACTATCAGAGTCACTTCAATTAAGGGATGTCCTCAAAACAGTATATGTATCCTTATGAATATGAAGAAAATGTCCAATCCTTCTCCTCATTAGGGCTATTTTATAACTATCTGGGGAGAAGATCTTTCATTGAAAATGCTGGGTGGTTAGCAGAGTGGCTGAACGACACAGGCCTGGACACTTGTTACCAAGTCAACAAACCCGAAAAACAGCTCTGTCTGCATTTTATGATGTGAACCAACTAATTACATCACAATCCAAGCTAGATATTGCTCAACTTTAGGTGAAAATACCCTCAATTTTGTGAAGTGATGATTCATAAAATGCAATGAAATAATATCCCATAATGTAATGCATCTCCGTAGACATGCTTTAGATTCAGGAGTTCAACTTACTGATGTGACAGCACTTACATATGCGTAGAGTGGAAACCATTGGAAATGCACATGGACCAAGGATAGATTTTAGAGAAATTACGGAAGGTCTCTGGAGGCCTTACTGACTATGGTTTATAAGTATCACACTCATGGAGGAAGTGAGACTGAAAAAGACCAAGCAGGAAGCTTGCTCAGAGGAAGTGGGCTGGTAATATCAGACGGATTTTAATATGGATATGAGCTGCAGATTAATTACCATAAGTGCAGACTTGAGAGTTCTGTTTGCACGCTTTATAAAATTTCCTATGTGGCCAAAGCCAAAAGAAAAATTATTAATTACTAGGTGGATGTGGTATTATGTCAATAATTGCTATCTACCTAAATAGAACATATAGAGCCGGCCTCAACTTAAAGTCATCAATAATTGCTTTTTTGTACTTATTTTTATCTTTATATATTTTCCTGAGTGTTAGGTAGCTCTTACTTTTGTTGAGTTTTGATGAGCTGTAAAATATTTTGACAACTAGGAAAGCTTTCTATTAACCTTCCTGCAATAAATACTTGGTAGGCAAGCAAGCAGGACAAGTGTGTGTGTGTGTGTGTGTGTGTGTGTGTGTTATTGAATCAACTTCTAAAATGTTCACAGTTTCCAACAATACAAACATTTATTCTCAAGACTTGCTATGGATTTGAAAACAAGGTGTGTATTGGGGGGCGCAGTACACACTCTACCCCTGCCATGCCCACTCATCACATCTGCATGCCCTAATATATTTTCAGGTTGATAACTGAATTTCTCAAGGATGGTATTCATAGCACACACATTATATTGAACTCTGGAATGACACTTTCTTTATCTCAATTCTCTTTTGTGGTTATGCCAATGATAAACTTGGAAAAAATTTAACTGGTTACCCTATAGCTGCTGCTTCTTTGTGATACAGGATTGTCCATCTAGTCAAAGAAAAAAGGAAAGAGAGAAAAAGTAAAAGAGAGGCATGTTAAAGAAAGGAGGGAAGGAGAGGTGAGGAAGGGGAAGGAAGAAAAACATTTGGAAATACATTCTATTTCGTTGTTTGTTTAGAAACTCAAGGTACACTTTATCTGAGTTTGAGAGAAGAAAACATAGAGGAGGCAAAGTGCATCCTGGCAGCTGCCAGGAGGAAGAAGCAGGAGAAATTCCTGCCTCTGCCATTGGAGTTAGAACTCAGTAAAGTGGGCAAGCTTAGCAGCAAAGATCTCCAAGCAGCTGCCCTTAGGGAGGGGTGTCTGTGGAATTTAGAACTATTAACTCGTTAAAGGATAATTATTCCTCCCATCACCTTAGCATTTCTTTGGGTGCCTCATCTTTCCTGAGAGGCAGTGTCCTGGCCAGGGGAATGTCAGGCCGAGCTGGATTCACTCTTGGGGGAAAGAACAATGCTCTGCTCTTTAAGGCAAAGCTGAGTGTCTTTATGCAGGGCCAGAACTGCCACTCAGATTCTGAAATAGTTACCAAAGTTACAAAATTTTAGCACATACTTGGCACACAAGTTTTATATTCCATACTGGCCTAAGGTACAGGCAGATCACTGTTGTTTTTAAATGATTATTTTATTTTCTGGGATTATAATATATTTATATAGCTTTCTTTCTTCCACTTCTTCCATCTAATCCCTCCCTATAACCCCTTCTTGCTGTCATCAAATTTATAGCCTCCTTTACTTTAGTTGTTGTTACATATATATTTATACATACATAAATACACACACATATATTTCTAAATATTTAATTATAACCTACTTCATCTGTATAATGTTACTTTTACACATATGTTTTTAGGGGTGGCCATTGCTATTGGATAAGCAATTAATGTGCCCTTTTCAGAGGAAGAATATTTCTCCCCTTCAGCATTCATTAGGGGCTTGTTCTTTGTCTAGGGTTGAGGCCTGGTGAGCTATTCCCCTTCCATGTTAATATGTCTATCGATACCATCCTTGATCAAGTCCTGTTTAGGCAGTCACGTTGATGAGACTTCATGGGTGGATCTTCTCAGACATTTCTGGGAGACATAACCTCACCACAAACTTCCTGTTTCTCTGGCTCTTACAATCTTCCTACCTGTTCATATGCAACGATCCCTGAGCCTTAGGTGCAGAAGTGTGTTGGAGTCACCCCAGTCGGAATTCCAGAGATGGGCATTTCTGCTTCTTTCCCTTGTTTCCTCTCACTGATGATGTAGCCTGTACAGGTAGCACAAACTGAACTTCCAATCTCACCTGTCCCCTGCAGCGTCTTTACCTAGTGACTGAATGGAATAAAGGGGGATGGGAAGAAAATGGTACAGCTGGTCACTTGATCCTAGCTGTCCCTGTCGTTACCCGAATAACAATACCATTCATGCTTTGCTACATTTGGTTCTAAAGTAGATGGAGCTTAATAAGTCTTCATAAATAACAATTTTTAATACAAAGAATTCATTTAACAGTTAAAAAAATGAGTGGGGAAATAACGGCAACACAGCAACCCACAGCCAGTTCTAAAATAGTGTCAAAGCCGACAGCTTAGCATGTGAGAAAAAAGGGTTTGTGTTTTATAGGTCAGGAAAAAGAGAAAAACAGGGTGCAGAGAAAATTCATGGGCAACTTAAAATACTCCACTGCAAATGTTCCTCCAAACCTAAGCCAATTGTTCTTGGATCGTTGGAGTTTCTCTGCAGAATTTCTGTTAAGGGAGGAAAATTCCTTCCTGAGCAAATATATTATATATTAGATCCAACTAATTGAGGGACATATGGAACAGGTAGAAATTGTTAAATATTACCATTTGTAATGAGGATTTTGATATCATTATTTCGTGCTGCTATTTATTTCTCTGTTTTAGGCACAGCAGCTGTCAAACAAATGTAGCATGCCTCAGAGAGAATCTGTGCAATATTAGACAGCAGACGGACAGAAGACAGGGATTAGGGTATGTGGACCCAGATCACAGGCTGTTCACAGACTGCCGGTGACCTCTACAGCTCTCGGTGTCCTTGATGTCCAAGTGAGATTCATTATCTTGAGATGGAAAGAGAGAAGAAAAAGAAATGCATGGTGTGGTTCTTTACTGCGGTTTTGCAAAAGGTTGCTCAAGTAGAAATAAGTCACAGTGCTTAAAATTAATTCAATATCCCACACCTATTTTGTGACATAATTACAAAATTTATCCCACCATTAATATTAATGGTGACTTTTAGGATTATAATCCACTTTAAAAGTCTGTAAACCTAGAAGAAATCTGCTTCAAGAGTTGCTAAAAGGGTTTCATTGTCCATTAAGCAAATAGTTTACAAATACAGTTTCCCCCAGTCTCTACAGTTGTTCTGAAACTGTAATAAAGCTGATGAGAATTTAGTGACTTTTTCCTAGAAATTCCTATTAAGTGCAGAAAAACTGGCTTGATCGAGTTTTGTAATCAAGTACCAAGTTCTCTGCTGTTGAAATCCAACAAGATTACATACAATAAACAAATGGTATTTGTATTGTGATGGAAATAAAGATGTAGAAGACAAAATATTAATTCACAAAAGTAGGAGAAAATGTCATTTATATCGACATTTATTGGAGTAGAGTTAACATTAGCCTAAAATGACCAAGCAAATTGCATAACCTGGGCTTACAGGTGAAAACAGAACAAGCCACTAAGTGACTCACAGGTGAAGACCATGATCAAGACAGGTATTTTTCAAGTAGCACCACTGAAGTACTGTGGAAAGAATTTCTAGTCTACTATATATGCAAGCAAGTACCTTCCTTGACTTTGCTTAATGACAAGCAAGGAGGACAATGGTCCCAGACCAAAGTACCAAATATTCATGTAACTGTGCAAGAAGTTTCAGAACCCAGGAGTGGCCAATGGCTTCAGGAACCAGACAACAGCTGTGGATGTTAATAATTGCAGAAGTCTGCACATAATGAGTACAGCTGGACATTTGAAGAGCTTCGATGTGCTATAGTATCTAGAGCCCTTACAACACTTTGCCGAGAACATTCAGTCCTGGCAGGAGACTTCAGTGTTCTAGCTGACATCTAGTGGAGATACAGAGGCCCCCTTATCCTCCTCATATACTTGTGATTTTTAGCAAGGTTAGAATTGCAAATCCTCAGTCCTCAAGAACTATCTATCTGTAACTCGGAACTATTTCTCCAAGGACCTGAGAACTGTCTTGAATGCAGACCTGGAGGTGCATCTCTCTTACCTTTGCTCCCAGCCCTGTGAGAAGCCAGGATCCACCCAACAGTCTTACTTTATACCGTCCTACGACTATCTGTTATAAAGATAATAATTGTCTGGTTGAACACCTAAACTGCGCATGAAATGGTCAAGTGGACTAACTCCTCTTAACGCTCTCAATGTCATGTAAGAATCGGTAGACTTTTCCTTCAGGAATCTGAGTTCAATTCACACTGCACTCTTTCCCCCATGAGGCTTGTTATTGAATAGAACCCGCCTTCACCGCCAAGCTCGGTTGATCTTCAGCATTATACATTGTCCGAAATTGTAGTCTGCTTCCCTGCAGAACAGTGAATCCTTGGCTAGGAGCTGAATAACCAGCACACAACATTTAACAAAGACTAAGTAAGACAGAGTTCAGGTGGCAACGATGATGATCTAGTGTTCACTCTCTACCACAGCACTCTGGGTGCACTAGGTGAACTTCTAATTCTTTTACTTTGTTTGTTTGTTTGCCGTGCTTAATCTTCAAAACTCATCAAGGCCAATATCAGCTCGCTTGCTCCTTTACAAATGAGAAACTGAACAATGGCACAACTGACCAGTCAGCCCATGACTACAATACTAGAAAGAAATGGCATCTGACGTCACAGTCGGACTCCCCACTTCCAACACTTTGCTCACCTCATATGCTTCCACCCTGTATCCAAGCTCCAGTTTTCATGCTGGAGAGAGGTGAGCAAAGCCTTGCTAGTAGACCACAGCTTAGAGAGGAAACCGGAAGTCTCAGAAGAGAGTAAGAAAGGAGTCTCTCCTAGAACATGAGAGTCTGCCTGCCTAAACATCACTGCCAAGCATGAATCAAACAAAGGAAGACATCATGAAATTATGGAATTTTGTGATCTGAAAATCCAGAGTGCTAAAAAATAAGAAAGGAGAAAAAATAGAAGATTACAGCAGTTGCTTTCAACAGCAGTCAAACAAATTCATAATAGTGGTGACTGAATAGGAAATTTAAAACTCACTTCATTCTCACACTGAAACAGTCTGTATAGATAGTATTCTGGTGTTTCAGGGATGCTACTAGGATAGTCAGGGATCCAAGTTTCAAGATTCAATCAATATTCAACCTCAATAACCACTGGCTTTTGAGCCTTGTATCCATATATCAAGCTCTAGGAAAGGAGAAGACACATTAAATACTATATCCATTCGGATTGTCAAAAATACCTTCTAGCCATGCCTACCTGCAAAGAAGACTGTAAGAGAAATAATTCTTCCAAGGAGCCATGTTCCTAAACTTCTGATCCTGCCTGAGAGCAGGATCACACCATGGGGAAGACGGGACATTGGGAAGCAATCTGCATGAGAAGAAAAACAATAGAAAAAGAAATCCAGGAAATTAAGAACAAAGTGTGGCATATATGTATGAAAATGATATAATGAAATCTATCACTTTGAATAGTAGCCTAAAACTGATTAAAAAGTAAAGTATTTTAAAAATGGAAAAAAAGGAGCACAATGTCAGATCTTTCCCAGACACTCAAACTGCCACTCTGATGATGTTCCATGGAATTGGATAACTTTGTACAACTATTAATTTGCTAAAGTGAGAAATTCACCTCAGAATAAAATTATAAAATAAATTGAAGAGTAAAGAAATAAAATGAAATGTCAAACTAATATATAAACAAGAAACAAATAGAATAGAGAGGACTGAAATGGAATTAATAGTGTATACATAGGATTTCAGCTAAGATATCACCAAGGCTGCCAAATTATGTAAGCTAGAAACAAATTGATGAGAATACAAGGGTAAGAAAAACAAGCAGCAAAATGTGAATGTGTCTCTGGGGCAGAAAACCCAATGAATAAACAAGCAAACAAAACATCCCAGGAAAACCATACTTTAAAAATATTACACGAGGCTTCTTTTTTTTTTTTTTTTGTATATATAGTGAAATGGCTGAGAATTTAATATGGAAAGGGTGAAGTCTAGCTTAGGAAAAGAACCCAAAGAAACTGCCACCAGTGCACACCCTGGTTACACCAGTATGGATGGATAATTTATAACTAGATGGAGCAATAGAACTGAAGAGGAACCCAGAAGAACTAAGCTGCTTTTCCAGCATTTGGGGGCAGACTATAGCAGACAACCATCTATTTAGTTTATGGAAAATACAGTGTAACTTTAAACATGTACACTCAGTGGATATATAGTTCAGGTAGAAAGTCAGCAAGGAAACATTTTCAAAAATAAAAGGATTCAGAAAACAGCAACCACGCCTTTTTTAAAAACAAAACAAAACAAGACAAACAAAACAAACAAACAGAAAACATTCAAGAACTCCAGCGCACTAATAAAGGAATAGGAAGAAGGATTTCAGATTGGGGAATGGAGAAGCTCTGTAAAGCTCAGTTATATCTGACTCTAAACCACGAATTAAATATTAGTATTAATATATAATGGTAATTATATATTAATATTAATTAGGAGCCATGAGAACTGCTCTTTTAGCAAGGCCTTGAACGTTTGCAGTCTGAACAAACAAAATCAGGATTGTAACTCCTAAATTTTGGTGATGGAGCTGAAAGTAAACAAGAGTTTCAGTTTATCACCATAGCAGGAAATATATTGACACCTCTAAATTTGAAATGTTTTAAAAGAGATTTGATTATTTTGAAATATTTTTGCATTAGTCTTCTGTAGTAGTTGAAAACTGGTGGTTACCATGGTAAAAACATGTACCATATGATGAACAATATGTTTAGCTTGGTTCATATTTAACTTTTCAAAAATAAAAATTTGAGCTGGATGGTGATGGCACACTTTAGTCCCAGCCCTTGGGTGGCAGAGGCAGGTGGATCTCTGGGTTTGAGGCCAGCCTGGTCTACATAGTGAGGTCCAGGACAGCCAGAGCTGTACAGAAAAACCCTGTTTTGAAAACCCTCTCAAAAATAAATAAAAATAAAAATAAAAAATTGACCACATAGATTCCAGTGGAGAATTTCAAACTCATGGTCACAAGATCATTGTAGTTAAACTCAATCGTTCTCAATCATTCAATTTTTTAAATCTGATAATTTCATTAGTGTAGGGCCCTGGACCCCCATTTTGAGTAGCTGTTGCCTTGCTTGCCGACCTTGACCAGATGTCCTCCCTGTGCTGATTCCCTGCCGGTTTTCCTTCTTCCTGAAAGCTCACCAGGTTCTTCATTTGTACATCCTGCATTTGGTGTAAACAGCTTAGATGCAAGAATGTAGAACATTGGGTAGCAAACTTCTGCCCTCCGGGGGTTCTCCCATTGTGCTGTAAGCCTGTATTTAAGGCCTCCTCCCTCCTTCAATAAACGGCATTTGGCATTCTGCTGGGGCAAGTGGCCCGCTGTCTCTTATCTCTGTTTTTTGATCCACAGTTCCTCGATCGGACATAGTGAATGGTTGGTGGTAGCCTGGGTGCTACCGCAACACAAATAACATTTTAGTTGCTTTGAGATGCATATATTTTCATTTACCAGTTTGGAAAGCCAATGACTTGATTTTCTTGTGGATGCTGGGGTTTTGCTTAATATTTTTGTTACTTCTTTGGGACTTGAGCATTCCCTGTTTTTTATTAGTTCCATGAATCACTTCAAACAGTAAAACACTACCTTTGAAAGGAAATATGTTGCTCTATGTAAACTTCGAAGAAGAAACATGGAGGGCATCTCTGATGAATTTCTGGGTGAATATATTAGATGTAAGAGACAGCTAGGCATGGGGAAATAAGCCCAATGCCAGAACCTGGGAGGCAAAGGCAGGAGGATCTTAAGTTGGATATACTGCAAGATCTTGTCTACACACACACACACACACACACACACACACACACACACACACACACGGTTGTCAGTAAATGACAAACATCATCCAGTGGGTTTTTTGTTTGTTTGTTTGTTTTTTTGAGATGCACATAAGGCTATTAACTATTCTTTTGAGTGAATCAAACCAGCTTAAGAGTTGAGATGTGAGTTTCGTGGTCTGGCTTACAGTTTTAAGTTTCCTCTGATTTCTTCACAGAAGATGAAGGGAGCCCAGTATGGTTGGAATAGGGATGAAGCAAGGTAGGAAACTGAAATAATCAATGTGAGAAATGTAGCCTCAACTTTAGGGGCAGAGATAGAAAAGGAAGGTGTTTAGATGCAAGACTTTTGTTTTTAAGGGAGTTTTGTTTTTCAAAGTAGTAGAATGGATCTTCAGGGTGAGAAGAGTAAAATAATAGCAAGAATTTAGGTTGGAATGATGGAAGAATAATGCTGTCTTTGCTCGGATAAAGAAGCCTATATGAGTACAGGGGTTAAGAAGGGTTCAAGAAAATCACTTAGATGTCATCCAAAGATAAAGTATTGGGAAAAGACGATGAGATGAAGCCCCTCACATGATTGATAATTAGATACTTTCGATAGGAAGCCCCTAGTGATAAACAATTTGGTCTTATAGTAATTAAAGAATTTCAGAATAGAGAGAGTAAGGACCCAACAACATCAAATGATGCAAAGGCATTGGGAGATAAAGAGTAAGGATAAGATGTTGAATGAGCATCAGAGAGATGATGGGTGATTTTTGAAAACATCTGCACCCATAGCCTAATTGGAATCAAGTTGAAAGAGAGAAATTGGAAACAGTGAGAAAGAGTTTAGGTATTGTTTTGCTGGCACAGAAAAAGAAAGATGCATTAGTAGGTAGATTGAAGAGGAGAGTCAAAAGCAGGATTTTCTTTCTTTGGAAGAAACAGTAGCATGCTTGCTCACTGGTGGACACAATTCACCATAGAGGGAGAAAGTGACAATGTGGGAGGAAACAGAAGATCCCAAATCCCTGATATGTGAAGAGGTGGATGTCTCATGGGGCTTAGTTCCAATATGGTTGTTAATATGAGGAAAGGAAGAACATGTGATTCAGATACAATTCAAAGAAACAAAAATGTCTACCACACAGAAAATGCTTATTACAAATGAAAGCTGGAAAGAATTGTATCACATTTAAAATAAACCCTTTGTGTTTGGGTGAAATATTTTGTAGATGTCTGTTAAATTCTTTTGAGTCATAATATCTGTTCATTCCCTTATTTCTCTGTTAAATTTCTGCCTGGCAGACCTGTCCATTGATGAGAGTGGGGTGTTGAAGCTCCCACTATTAATGTATGGGGTTTGATGTGTGATTTAAGCTTTAGTAATGTTTCTTTTACAAATGTGGGTGCCCTTGTATTTGGGGCATAAATATTCAGAATTGAGACTTCATCTTGATGGATTTTTCCTGTGATGAGTATGAAATGCCCTTCTTCATCTTTTTTGATTGATTTTAGTTTGAAGTGTGTTTTATTAGATATTAGGATAGCTATACCAGCTTGCTTCTTAAGTCCATTTGATTGGAAAATCTTTTCTCAACCCTTTATTCTGAGGTAATGCCTGCTTTGAAGTTGAGATGTGTTTCTTGTATGCAGCAGAAGGATGGAACCTCTTTTTGTACCCATTATATTAGCCTGTGTCTTTTTATAGGAGAATTGAGTCCATTGATATTAAGGGATATTAATGACTAGTGATTGTTAATTCTTGCTATTTTTTCGTTTTGGTGGTAGTGGTAGCATGTGTGTTTCTCTTCTTTGGGTTTTACTGGTATGAGATTATCCATTGCCTGTGTTTTCATGGGTGCAGCTAATTTCCTTATGATTCCATAAATGTGATATCAGAATTCCTTCTTCCTCCACCTTAAACACATTTCTTTTCTCTCTTTTAAAAGCCTATTTACCTGAGCATTTGAATGCTGGTTGTCCAGGACCACATGAGAGAGGAGACAGGAGTTAGCCCTTTGGGAACCTAGAATGTACTGTCAGCAAAAGAACAACAATGGCCAGTAGCTTTTGTAGCTACTTAGCTGAACTTATATTGAAAGATCTGAAGGCAAAAATAACTTGATTCTTCAAAGAATATTTATAGAGAAAATATAAAACTTTAAATAAAGCAACATTCCCCCAAAAAGGGAGACAAGAATTGATAGATATTGATTTCTGAAACGGATTGTGAATTAGTTTTGACCTGTGAAGATGTAATGGATTTTCAACACTGGCTTCAGCCAGTGTTGAAATGTTATTTGAAGGTGGTTTTACTGGAATGAAAAGCTTGGAAAAAAAAAATGATTGTGATCAGAATGAAGCTATGGTGAAAATAAGGTCCCTGCTGTCAATACATCAGTATGGGTATTCATCTAGGATTAAGCTGTGCCTTTCTTCTGCTTATTAAATCATGCATGTTTAGCATTACACACTAATGTGTATTCATTTTTTACATTGGGTTTATGCCTTCCTAGTGCTGTATCTTTTTTTCTTTTTTCAGACTGTTCCAGATTATCAATTGTCCTTTCAATTCTTTCTTTTATCCCATTGACATCTACCCATTGTTTTTTATTTTCTTCTGAGTTTTGATCACTTAGCTACTTTTGTCACTATAATGTGCTCTACAACCTTCTCTTGTATCCTTTGTCTCAGTATCGAAGTCTGTGACTTATCCAATGAGCCTTGCTTCCTTTCACTGGTATATGGTGTTAGACACCAGACTCTGGGTGCTAGATCTGTTCATTGTTATGAGTGTCACTGCTTTTAGACCATTTTATCTGGAAGAAAGAAGATGTGTATGCTTGTGTGTGTCTTCTTTAAGGACCTTGGTATGAGAATTATGAAAGACCAAAAAAAAAAAAAAAAAACCAAACCAAAACAGAGAGCTCATAGCCAATCTATCCACTGAGACCCAACCCAACTCCCAGGTAGATTTCTGTAAAATATTGCGTCCAGAGACTACTAGTGGATGGTTCACTCACTCCTGGAGAAGAGTATACCCCTGGGACTCTGGTCCACCAATGAAGAGAAGACCTATCAAGTACTATGCCTGCCTGGCTGACACTCCCCCACACCCCCAACCAGATTCCAAAAGCCAGCCAGATAACAAGGTACTCAGTAGAGTTATGAAACTGAGTCCTCCTGAGGGCCTGGGGGCACACTGAAACCATCATCCTCAACCTGTGGTCACACACAATGCAACTCCAAACTCCAAATTCCCCAGGAATTCCTTTGATAACCGAAAGAAAAGGTCCAGGAGGCAGCAGAAGTCAGCCCCTCAGTGTGTGGGATGCTAGAAAGAGTTTATTAGTTCCTTAGCCATTCTCAACTGGGCATAGGTCACAACTGCCGGCTGTGCCTGGACCCCAAGTCCCCCACCTTATGTTGGAACTGAAACCAGTCAGAGAGTAAAATCCACTCCCAATGCTAACAGCTGTAATGGGACCAACCTAAGCTCACCCAAAAGGACCTCCAGGGGTAGCATGCCTGTTTAATGTCACCAAGACACCTCTTACTCCCCCTACACAGATTCCTTTAGCCATACACAGAAATGGCAGTTGAATGTATTTCTAGGCCCCAGAGACTGCCTGGCTTGCTTGCACTAATGGTTTAACCAAATATGCATCTTCTGAGTTGTTTACCCTGGAGGAGAACTCACTCCTTTTTGTCCTTATGCATGCTGTACCACAGGTGTTCGCCTGTAATGAAAGAGAGGGCAGAGCCCACCTGAGTCTCGATTCCGAGCTTCCCATGCATGGGGAGCTGTGCCCATTCCCATTCCATTATTAGTGGGGGAAGGTATTGTGGGTTCCACTGCAGTTGGAAGTGCAGCCCTAAATATGGGGAATAAAAACTTTAAAAAAAACAAACAACCCCCTCCCCCCAAAAAACCAAGAAAACCCCCTCAGTGCTCTAGTAGACATAGACCTGGGCCATCTAGAAAATTCTGCTTCCCTTTGGAAGCCCAGGTAGACTCCTTAGTCGAGGTCATTCCTGAGAATCGAAGAGAATTGAACCTCCTCTTTATGAGACAAGGAGGTTTCTGTATAGCACTGGGAGGAACTTCTTGCTTCTATCCTAATCAATCAGGGATGATGAAAAAAACAGTTTAGCCATGGTAAAAAAAAATAACCTTCCCAAAAAGGGGGTGAGGCATCTAAAATCTAACAACAGACACCAACCTTTGTCCTATTGGTCCCCTTGCTTAACAATTTCTTTTACCACTATGGTTGGACTATTTATCCTTTTGTTTCTAGCTCTCACTATAGGACGCTGCTTACTCAACTGCCTACCTACCTATGGAAAAGAGAGTATAAATTCTGTTAAGCTATTAATGCTAAAAAGGCAATATAACCCACTGTCCCCAGATGAGTCCATAATTTGACTCATGCCCATAAAAACATTGGGGGGATGTAGCAGGCCCCCAGACCTTAGCACAACTGACTCTGTGGTGGAAGTCCCGACGAGGCCATAAAACTCAGCAAGTCGGCAGCACCACCTGCCCAAAC
>CABHPQ010174008.1:0-24574 GCA_902168405.1 Peromyscus aztecus | reverse complement strand
TGTGTATTACATGAGTACATGAGGTGTGTATTACATGAGTACATGAGGTGTGTATTACATGAGTACATGAGGTGTGTGTTACATGAGTACATGAGGTATGTGTTACATGAATACATGAGGTGTGTATTACATGAGTACATGAGGTGTGTATTACATGAGTACATGAGGTGTGTATTACATGAGTACATGAGATGTGTATTACATGAGTACATGAGGTGTGTATTACATGAGTACATGAGGTATGTATTACATGAGTACATGAGGTGTGTACCACTAAGCAAGCTCTATTTCCCTCCAGAAACTTAGAAGCCTGAGTTAATAAACCTGAAAAGTTTTTTTGTTTTGGTAAGAGTGAAGAGAGGGAGTTTAGATCAAAACACATAGACCAATTGCAGTTAATTGGATGTTGCTTGGGGATTGGCTAATGGAACAAAACAGAAGGTAGATCCCCCGCCCCCCAAGGTTATATGTGATTTTTTTTTAAGGGTGCTGTACCCTGAATTTGGAGCCTTCTTTTACATGGTAATCATGTATGTGCTTCAGCATTTAGCTGGACTCCCAGCTTTACGCAGGAGATTTTAATACACAGAAAGGTGAATTATTCAGAGATGGTGAGATGGCTCGGGATAAAGTTACTTGCTGCCAAGCCTGCCAACCTGACTTTGATCCCTGGTTCCCATGTGGTGGAAAGGAGAGAACAGCTCCTGAAAAGCTGTCATCTGACCTCCACATGGATGCTGCGTGGTTGCACTTTTTATTCTGTATTCTATAACGCAGTGGTAACCATAAGTCACTTGAGGTGTGTGGGGCTCTTTACTTTTCAGGCAAAGACTTAGTTAACTATGGCCGTAGGCTTTCTTTTCTCTCTCTCTTTTTTTTTTAAAGATTTATTTATTTATTATATATACAGTGTTTTGCATGCATGTCAGAAGGCGGTGCCAGATCTCATTACAGATGGTTGTGAACCATGTGGTTGCTGGGAATTGAACTCAGGACCTCTGGAAGAACCGCCAGTGCTCTTAACTGCTGAGCCATCTCTCCAGCCCTTCTTTTCTCTTATAAAGGTATTTTCCTCATTACATGATACTTTTTTTTTTCTGAAAGACTGTATTTTCACCTATAAAGCCCAGCATTTTTATTTATGTGTATGGGTCTTTTGCCTGAATGCATATTTCCTAGACTGCAGTTACAGATGGTTGTGAACTGCCATGTAGTGCTGGGTATCGAGCCCAGGTCCTCTGGAGGAGCTCTTAAACTCTTCAACACAGAGACCTCTCTCCAGCTTCTATGTTATTCTTTTCTGTTTGAGACAGGGTCTTGCTTTGTAGTCTAGGCTGGCCTTAAATTTGCAAAAGTCCTCCTGCTTTAGCCTCAGACCTGGCTGGAAGTGTAATTATCAATTATTTGGAGATCCCCCCACCCCCCAGACAGGGTCTCACTGTGTAGCTCTGACTAGCCTGGAACTCGTTAGACCAGGCTGTCCTTGAACTTAACAGAGATCTATCCCCTACACTCTGCCTCTGGAGTGCTGAGATTAAAGATATGCACTACCAAGCCTGGATCTTTTTGTTTGTTTTTTGTTTATTGATGTCATTATTTTAAAACTTTTCCATGTGCTTATGTGTGTGTGTGTGTGGTGTTTACATATGTGAAGCACATGTATGTGTAGGTGTGTGTGCATGCGTGTGAGTGTGAATATAGAGAGCTGAGGTTGATGTCAGGAATCTTCCTCAGTTACTCTTCTACCTTTTTCTTTTGAGGCAGGATCAAACAAAAAGCTCCCACACAACTAATCTCAAACTAATCTCAGTAGCCAGCCTACTCTGGGAATCTCATCTCTGCCTTCAGAGGTTGGAATTACAGGAAAGCTACCAAGCCTACTCAGAACTTACATGGTTCTGGGGAATCAAACTGTTGCCTGTGAGGCAAGAACTTTAATCGCCGGGGCCATCCCCTGACGTATGTACGTGTGTGTGTGTGTGTGTGTGTGTGTGTGTGTGTGTGTGTGTGTGTCAGGACAACTTGCAGGAATTGGCTCTCTCCTTAGACCATGTGAGGCCTGGAGACCCAGGTTGTCAGGTATAGTGATAAGTGCCTTTATCTACTGAGCCATCTCACTGACCCATCTGTTTTGATTTTTGAGACATGGTATTTCTCTGTAGTCCAGTTTGGCCTGGAGCTCCATATCTAGTTCAGTTCAGTTGAGTGCTTGAGTTCCAGGTGCACCCTCTCTCACCAGACTAATGTTTTATTGCTGTGCTGTTTTTTACTTAGTACTCAATGAATAATAATAAAAAAAAAGAAATAAAAAGGAAAGGGCATGACTGCTCCTCTGCTCCTAGGTATGGTGGAGGAGAAAGTTTGTTATAGATAAAGGGGAGATCATAGCCAGAGACAGGGACATCTGGGAGAGTCTGGAGTGGACATGACCCTGGGCCATGTGAGGAGAGGGGCTAGGGGAGGGGAGCGTGGAGAGAGAGGAGCCACGTGCAGCAGCTAGGAGGCCCAAAGGAGAAGGTGTAAGTAACCAAAATGGCTGGATTTTATATGGAAGGGCAGTTGGGGGAAGGGAATCCCAGGGCTGGATAGAGTAGGGAGTGGGGGGTATGTCAGCCAGGAGGGCCCTGTACAGGTATGGACTGAGGGATGCTGAGAGAACCTGGCAGTGAGGTTCACTTTGAATTGTTTAGTAGGCACTTCAGCCTTTTGTCCTGGAATTGAAACCTAAAGCTCTTGAATCTGAATATATTATTAAATGGTTGTTTTCTATCATTCCTTCACCCCAAAGTATCTGCTGGTATTCTGTAAAAAGTCTTCTTGCCCTTCATTTTGTAGGACCGAATGCACTCAAGGCTCAAAAACAGTATATTCTAATGCATTGCTACCATTCTTTGACTTTTTGTATGCTAAGCATGCAGTTTACTCCTGAGTTATATTCCCGGTTCCTGCCACTCATTTTGATACAGAGATCATCCACAGTTTGACCTATAGGAGACTCTTTAAGCTAGTCCCAGTGACTGTTGACAGGACCCCATTAATCTTAGGGCCTTTTGTCCTTTGCATGTGACATTCTGGTTGTACCATGTATTTTCCGTGATTTACTTCAGCCTTGTCTCTCTAGGGGGCCCTGCCCTGGTGTGTTATTGTAGGGGTGGATTAGGTATTGTTTGTTGTTTTGGTGACACTGCTTCTGGGTGTGCTTTTAAGCAATCAGAACTAAGAAGGACACACATACAATATTTTTATTTATTTCTTATGTGTATCAGCATTTGGGTATGTGTGTGAATGTAGGTATCCACAGAGGCCATAGAGGATGTTGGATCCCTTGGAGCTGGGGTTACAGATGGTTGTGAATCGCCCCATGTGGGTTCTGGGAATTGGACTCAATTCTCTGAAGAGCAGCTAGCACTTTTAACTGCTGAGCTGTCTAGCACAGTGTTTCTCAACCTTCCTAGTGCTGCAACCCTTTAATACAGTTCCTTATATTGTGGTGACCCCAATCATAAAATTATTTTCATTGCTACTTCATAACTGTAATTTTGCCTCAGTTACAAATCATAATGTAAATATCTGTGTTTTCCGATAGTCTTAAGACACCCCCACCCCCATGAAAGGGCCTGTCAAACCCAGGGGTCTTGACCCACATGTTGAGAATCCCTACTCTAGCATCTATTATTTGTTTTGAGACACAATCTCTTGTTGCCTAGGTTGGCCTCTACATCTCCAACCCTCCTCTCTTCTCTCTAGTGCTGGGATCATAGGCATGTGCTCCCATGCCTGGCTCTTGGGGAAGCATTTTGGACGGGAACCTCCTATCCATTAGCAGGCCTTCTGCATTTTTCCTGAACCCCTGCCTGCCTGAGTCTGCTATTCATCCACTCCCGTGTCTAGATTTGCTGTTCTGAGCATTTTACTGAAGTGGAACCAAATTGCCTGTGGTTGTCTGAGACGAGGTTCTTCCACTTAGTGGAATGTTTGCAAGGTTCATCTTGGTGGTAGCATGTATTGGTACATCATTCCTTTTTCCTGTTGAATGACACTCCATTGTGTAAATAATTATATGTAGGTACCACATTTTGTCTGTTCATCAGTTGATGGACATGTGTGCTGTTTCCTTGATTTGCTTGTTTATATTGCTGTTGTCAATACTGTTCACATGCACATATATAATAAATTAATAAAATACGTATCTATTTAAATTATTGTGGCAGGGAAATGGTTGTTAAAGTATTTGCCGTGCAAGCAAGAGGACTTGAGTTCAGATTCCCAGTGCCCACATTAATAAGCCAGCTGTGGCATTGTGCTCCCATAATCGCCAAACTGAGAAGGTAAAAACAGGAGGAGCCCCGGGGTCTTGCTGCTAGTCCACTCAGTTGGTGAACTCTAGGTTCAGTGACAGACCTTTTCTCAAAAATAAAGCAGAAAAACAATTGAGGAAGATACCCAAGATCCACCTCTGGTCTCCACAAGCATGTGACACTTCTTTTCCCTCAATAAAGAATAAAATCAAGTTCTAGTGATGCTGTAGATTGAACTCAGGCCTTCTCCCATGCTAGGCAAGTGATCTATCACTGAGATATATCCCCACCTTTAAAATGTTAATTTCTGAATAATTTTAGACTTAGAGAAAAGTTGAAAAGATAGTGTTTCTGTGTTTTTCTCCTGATAACATTTTATGTTAATAGTTGGGCATAGTTTATGTTACTAGTAGCTTTCAGCACTCACGAGGCTGAGGCAGGAGCATTGCCATGCTTTCCATACCGGACTGGGCCACATAGTAAGTTGCAAAGTAAGACCCTGTCTAAAAAAAAAACACATAACTCCAAAATAAAGCATCTTATATTACTATGGCATAATTGTCCTACTAATGACATTGACATTAACCAAAGTCTGGACTTTAGTTTTACGTGAATGAATGTTTATTTATTTGGTTTTAATGTTTTTATTGGCACATATTATTTATACATAATAATGTTTCATTATGACATCCTCATCCATGTATATAGTGTATTTTAATCCTGTTCACCCCCATTACTTTCTCGTTCCCCTACTGTTCTCCGGATCTCCTCCTAGCCCTGCATCTGCTCCTGGCTTTTTAGTGACCGAATGACTTTAATTAAGGCTGTTTGCAGGAGCATAGGTGAAGGTTACTTACAGGAACAACACTGAAAAAAATGTCTTTCTCTAGCAACTGTCTATTGCTCCCATGGAGTGGGTTGGACCTTATAACTCAGTCTTCCCTCCATACAGGATGTTGGTGTGTCTGGTCTTGTTCTGGAAATTACAGCTTTGAGGCTTCAAGTCATAACTGGGTGACAGCCTTCCACAACATTTCACCCCAACGCTGCCTCCTACTGTCTTTCTACGGTCTCTTGCCTCATGTTCCTGAGCCCTGGAGTGGTTGATAAAGATGGCCTTTTCTAATTGCCTGAGCATTCAGCAGTTGCTTAGTTTCGGCTTGCTTGGATTTCTTGAGCTAGAACTTTGCTACTTAACCCAGGCTGGTCTGGAGTTGGAAATCTTTCGGATTACAGGCTAGACTAGTGCCACCACATCTGGTTTAATATGCTTTTCTGTTCTAGGAGTCATTAAGGCACAGAATTGCCTTAGCATACATGTTGTAAAGTTATGTATTCACACTGATGCTTCTAATTTCACTCTAGTACTCTGACTCTTTGCCTCACATTCCCCCAATTTTTTTCTTCTTCTTTTTTTAATAAGTCTTTTTTTAAAATACTTTTTTAAATTTTATTTTATATTCATTGGTGTGAGGGTGTCAGATCCCCTGGAACTGGAGTTAAAGACAGTTGTGAGCTGCCATGTGGGTGCTGGGAATTGAACCCGGGTCCTCTGGAAGAACAGCCAGTGCTTTTAACCGCTGAACCAGCTCTCCAATCCCATATTTCCCAAATTTGTATCCTCAAATTCTTACAGCAGGAATTCTGACTTCCAATAATCGTTCACTTAGAGTAGGTACAGTCTAATTTCAAAATTGTTACACCAATACCACCATGAGAACCCTTCTAAAAAAACTAAACAAAACAAAAGTAAGGGTCAAAATTTACTTTTTAGTTCTTCTTGTCAAACTACTGTGTTCAAATGCTATTGGGATTCATTCATTTTTATTTTTATTTTTTTTAAGATTTATTTATTTATTCATTATGTATACAGTGTTCTGCCTGTATGTATGCCTGAATGCCAGAAGAGGGCACCAGATCTCATTACAGATGGTTGTGAGCCACCATGTGGTTGCTGCAAATTGAACTCAGGACCTCTGGAAGAGCAGCCAGTGCTCTTAACCTCTTGAGCCATCTCTCCAGCCCCTATTCATTCATTTTTTAAAAATAAACTTTATTATATATATATTTTTAAAAAAAACCTTGCAAATTAAAAAAAAATCACACACCAAAATCACTGAGTTGTCCTTTTTAATTTTCCCAGACATATTGTTATAGTGTCACTTTGATACATAGGTCCATTGGCTGATAAAACTTAGTGATAAATCTAATCGCCTCCTTCTCTTTCCTTGATGGGTCTCCTGAAGCACAGGTTGGCCTCAGAATGCCTCCGTGAGATTGGCCATGAACTCCTGATTTTCTGCTGCTACCTCATAAATTCTGGCATTACTGGTATGGCCACGAAGCCTAGGCTGGCTCCCCATCCCCTTTCTTTGAGATAAGATCTCACTAAGCAGTCCTGGCTGGTTTAGAACTCACTGTGTAGAACAGGCCAGCCTTAAACTCTGGTGACCCTTCTACTTTTGCTACCACACTTGGATAACATTCAAAAAGGGAAATTCTAGTTTTCCCAAGGGGATTTGGTGATTAACAACTGGATTTATTCAGTTATTAGTGGCTGCCGCATCCTTTACTTTCCAGGGCTCCTTTATCCTGCCTGACTTTCTCTTTCCTTTCCTTTTCTCTCCCTCTTCCCTTCTTTTTCTCTCCCTCCTCCCTTCTCTCTCTCTCCCTCTCTCCCTCTGACTCTCTTGAGATAGGAGCTCACTCTCTTAGTCTCGGTTGACCTGGATGAAACTATCTGGCCCAAGCCCTCTCTTTACATTACTCCTGTAAAACTTGGCACCACAGATACAACAATGGAGAATATCATTGTTTTGTCAACTGATTTTATTTGAAAGGACTTCAGTGTTCTAGTTCTCTGATACAGGCATAACTGATCTTGATAGAGTTGTCTAAAGGAAACCACTAAACCCTGTTTCACATTGCTTAAATGTAGCCAATAGCTGATAAAATTGTACTTTTCTTGTTTTTCTTGATTAAAAAAATTATTCATTTTGCATGATGTGGGAACGTGCAGATAAATTGTGAAACTCTGGAAGAAACCTTTTTATTACAATGAGAGGAACTGTGTGGATGATATTTAGTTGTGCAAGTTGAAGCTAATGGTGTTTTGTTTACATTAATGAATTTCTTGGTCACAATTTGTGGTGGCGCACGCCTTTAATCCCAGTACTGGGGAGGCAGAGGCAGAAGGATCTCTGAGTTGGAGGCCAGCCTGGTCTACGGAGGGAGTATCAGGATAGCCAGGGCAACACAGAGAAACCCTGGTGGGGGGGCATAGTCAGTAAGAAGTATGAAATTAAATTATGAAAGATTATCTTTGTTATATTGGAGAATGAATAATTATTAAGCCTTATAAGTTGATTTTTTTAAATATTTTTTAAAAAAAGCTTTGTTAAAGCTAAGTGACTTGGGAGGCTAAACAGGAGGACTAATGAGAGTTTGAGGCTAGCCTGGGCTACACAGTGAGTTCTAGCTAACCTGGGTTTCAGAGTGAGACTCTGTCTCTAAAAACCAAGCAGAAAAGCTTTTGCTACATGAGGTTTAGAGCAAAGGGAGTCCTTGAACACTATCTGCAAACGTGGGAAATTAATTAGGGAGATTACTCAAATATTAAAAATAGAATCATTGGCCAGGCGGTGGTGGTGGTGGTGGTGGTGGTGGTGGTGGTGGTGGTGGAGGTGGAGGTGGAGGAGGAGGAGGACACCTTTAATCCCAGCACTTGGGAGGCAGAGGCCAGCCTGGTCTACAAAGTGAGTTCCAGGACAGCTAGGACTGTTACACAAAGAAACCCTGTCTCAAAAAAAAAACAAAAACAAAAACAAACAAACAAAAACAAACCCAAAAAATAGAATTACTGTATGGACTGGCAATTAAACTTCTCTAGCTATCTAGCCAGAGTGAAATTGCTATCTTGAGGCCATACCTGCACCCCTCCACCCTCAGGCTCATTTTAGTATTCGATAGCAGCAGGGTATGGAGACAACTTAGTGTCCTTAAGTACCTGAAGGAATAAAAATGTGAGATACACAGAGAGGAAAAAAGTGTTCAGCTGTAAAGTAGATGTAGTCTGAGTGATCATGGTAAAGAGAGTTAAAGTGTTTGGGCATTTCAGAGGACGAGGCAAAAAGGATAAAAGGATTGCTGTGACTGAATCTTACTCCTCAAAACAAAACAAAAATCCAAAATAGATAAAAATATAAGTACAGGGTTGGAGAGGTGGCTCAGTAGTTAAGAACACTAGGGGCACTTCAAAGGACCTGAGTTCTGTTCCCAGCACCCACACCAGGCATCTCAAAGCAGCCTGTAGCTCCAGCTCCAGGGGAATCCAAATACTTCTAGCCTTTCAGGGCCTCTTTATTCATGTGCACATACCCATACACAGATACATATATTTTTAAATGATTTTTAAATTTTTACTTAGTTTTATGAATATGGATGATATACCTGCTTGTATATTTGTGCTCTACCTGCATGCAGTGCCTTTGGAGGCCAGAAGAGGATGTCAGATCATTTGAGGCTGGAATTACAGGCAATTGTAAGCTGTCCTATGTATGTTGTGAATTGAACCCAGGTCTTCTGCAAGAGCAGCCAGTGCTCTTAACCTCTGAGCCATCATTCCAGCCCCCCAATAATTTAAAAATAAAAATAGATCTTTAAGGCCAACCTGGGCTACCAAGTGAGCTCCAGGAAAGGCACAAAGCTACACAGAGAAACCCTGTCTCGAAAAACCAAAAAAAAAAAAAAAAAAAAAAATAGATCTTTAATAAATAAAAGAGGCAGAGGCCAACAGTTCAAAGTCAGCTTGGTCTACTACAAAGTTCCATGCCAACTAGGGATACATAATGAATCTCTGTTTCAAAAACCAGCAGCATCAAAACTTTTTAAAACTTTCATCATCCTCTCCTGTCCCCCTCCCACTGAACCCTCTTGTTACTGCTTAGGTGAACCTAAAATGGGGCGACTCAAATCTGGTGCAATAGCTGGCTTTATTCAGAGCATCAGGCGGTTTATGCGCTGAGAGTTAAGAAGAATCACCCGAATAAAGTATACAACACAAGGACAGGCTGCACATGACAAAAACAGGTTTCCACAGAGGCACATGAGTAGCAGCATCTGAAGGAAACTCACTCCTACCCCACACCTGGGAGGAACACAAAACACATTCCAAGAACAATTCTGTGTTTTGAAGAAACAGAGGTCACAAGACTCTTGTCTTATTTCCTTGGACTTTTCTCGCAACTGCTCAGAATTCTCACATGACTCCATTCCTGGTGTGTGTTCTGACACTCTTCTTTCAAATTAGGAAATCATTGCCAAGTCAAGATAGTGAAGATACCATCAATATCCCAAATTTCCTCCTACCTCACTATTTTCTCCTGATATTGCCTGTTATCAATATAGCCTCTAAAAATCAATTAATTAAGTTAATTGATTAATTGAGGCAGGGTTTCTTTGTGTAGCCCTGGCCATCCTGGAACTCCTTCTGTACATCAGGCTGGTCTTGAACTCAGAGATCCACCTGGTTTTGCCTCTGAAGTGCTGGGATTAAAGGTGTGTGCTACCATGGCTGGCTTTTTGTGTTGCAAATGTACCATATCTACTTTGTTGTAGGTAAAAGTGGCGTGCTAAAAACCTACAGAATGAAGTTTGATTATAAGTCTGAGAAGTGTGATAGTTGATTATTCCTAACTGAAGGATGTCTTAATTTTGATCAGTATAAAGTATTTCTAACCATTGATACCTTCTTTTTTCTGTTTTAGGTAACAGAACAGCAGTCATGATAGAAGACAAAGGACCAAGAGTGACAGACTACTTTGTTGTGGCAGGTCTCACTGATACATCAACTCCTTTGGATCAAGAAATAAATCGTATAGATACTAAATCAACTGGCCCTAAGGCTCCAATCACAGACATTGCAGTGATTATCAAATCGGCTGGGGAAGCTGTACCCGAAGGGTACACCTGTGTTGAAGCCACTCCATCAGCACTCCAAGCCAATCTGAACTATGGAAGTCTGAAAAGCCCAGAGCTTTTTCTGTGTTATAAGAGAGGGAGAGATAAACCGCCCCTTACAGATATTGGGTAGGATCACTTTCTTTTGCTATGGTAAAGGGAATTAAATTTACTTAAAAATAAAAACGGTACATAGTAGTAGAAATTTGGAGTTTCTTGTAGTTTTATTATTTTTTATTTCAAGATTAAGTTCAAGGATATATTGCATGTCTATACATACTCTTAATTAGATGTAAAAATATGAAGAGCTATGATAAAAGATACTGTATTTAAGGGACTATTTGTGCTGTATGATGAATGATTATAAACCCAAGCACCTTTAGAAAAAGGCATTCCTTTTTTAAAAAAAAATAATAATATATATATTTGGAAGCCAAGTGTGGTGACTTGTACCTGTAATCCCAAGCACTTGGAAGGTGGAAGCAAGAAGTTTAGAGATTTGAAGTCATCCTTGTCTGTATACCAGGTTCAAGGCCAGCCTAGGCTATATGAGATCCTCTCTCAAATATTAGGGTGAGGGGAAGTCATTTCTCCCTTCCTTCCTTTCTAAGTTGGGGACTGGAGATGGGCCTGTTTGCCTAGCACATACAAGTTCCTGGGTTCAATTCCCAAGACTACTTTAAAAGAAAAAAAAAATGAAAAAAACAGTCTTTTTTTTTTTTTTTTTTTTTTTCCAATAGCTGTTGTGGGGGCTAGAGAGATGGCTCAGTGGTTAAGAGCACTGGCTGCTCTTCCAGAGGACCTGGGTTATTCCCCAGCATCCACACCTGTCTGTAACTCCAGGGGATCTGACACCCTCACACAGACATAAGTAAAAATAAATACATCACTGTTGTGAAGTATTTTGTCAATAGTCAGTGAAGATTTCTTCTTTGTTTTTGCTGCAAAGACTTTATTTCAAAAATTTGGGTTGATACTTGTCTGTGAAAATGTTGCTGTTATAATCCCCTAGTAATTTACCATGTGTGGATATTATATTCAAGTGTTGTGTTTATTATAAGCACCCCTAGTAAAAACTGATGGTAGAGCCACGTGGCTGTAGAGGTACTTGCGTGTGATCCTGGTAGGATCAGGGCTCAAGGCTGCTTTGCTACATATCTGGTTTGATGGATTACTTGAAAGCCTGTCTCAGAACTGCCTCCCTACCCCCAACACACACACAGACACACACACACACACACACACACACACACAGACACACACACACACACACACACAGACACGCGCGCGCGCACACAGGGATTCTAGATATATAGCTATTGGAGAGCACCCTGATAAGTATTTTTAGGTTCAGTTTGTCTGTTTATAGAAAACATGCAGTTTTCATTAAACAGGGATCAGTTGGGGTGTGTATGTAAGTACTGTTCTCTAGCTTCTGTGAGTTCAGTAGCCTGCTGCTGACTTGTGCTTTGTTCTGCTTTATGCTAAAATACAAAATGATGTCGTTTACAAGTGTACATAGTTTCACCTTCCCAGACAGTTTGGATAGTTTTATTTTCTTGTTCAATTTCTGTGGCTAGAACTTGTACTACAGTGCTGAGTAACAGTGGTCATAGTAGCCATTTGGTCTCATTCCTGATTCTAAGTAAAAAATTTTAAGATTTTATCATTGAAAGTGTTAGCTCTCAATTTTTCATCGATGCCATATTTTTGCATTTACGACATTTCTACACTTGTGTCTAGTGTACTTGGCTCATTTGCCCCTGCATCCCTCCCCAGTGGTCCTGCTGTTCTTCACAAATAGTTCCTCTGCTTTCATTTTCATGTCCTTGTTCTGTCCTGTCCTTTTGTATTCAAGCTGTGTGTATGTATGTATGTGTGTGTTTTGTATGTGTGTTGTATATGTGCTCACATACAGGGTGTACATGTGGGGTCATGGAGCAACTTGAAGGACTTCTTCCACCATAGAGCTTCCAGGGGTCAAACTCAAGTTGTTGGACTTGCTAGCAGGTATATACCTACTGAGCCATCTCAGGGGCTTTCAAGATCCCCACTTGCCCAGGTCAGGAGTTCAGTATGGCTGGCCTGGAACTCAATCTGTAGCCCAGGCTGGCCTCAAACTCATAAAGATCTGCCTGCCTCTGCCTCCTGAGTACTGGGATTAAAGGCCTCTGCTACTATATGCCTTTTTGTTTTGTATTATGTTTTTGTTCATTTTGTGTGCATACATATATACACAGAGGTCACCAAACAACTTGAGAGAGTCAGCTTTCTCTTTCTCTCATGACTTTATGGTTGAACTCAGTTTGTCAGGCTTAATGGCAGGGGTCTTTAAAAAAGATTATTACAGCTGGGTGTCATGTATCCCAGGCTGGTTTCAAACTGCCTGGTTTTGTAGGGGAGGATGACCTTGAACTTGTGATTCTCTTGCCTTTCCTAATGCTGGAATTATAAACTTCTGCCACCATACCTGGTTTATGCAGAGCCAAACCAATGGCTTCATATATGCAAATTCTTTGCTGGCTGAACTACACCCCCAGCTCATGTTTTTATTTGATTCTAGGACTTTTTTTTTTTTTAAATTTTCTTCCCTGATTTCTTCAGTGACAGTAATCATTCAAAATATTCAAAATATATTGAATGATATCCTTGTGTTTGTAGTTTATATTGCTAGTGATATCCTTTCCTTTTTGTTTCATTTTCTGGGGGTGGGGTAGAGTGGTATGCTGAGGATTAAATGCAAAGCAGTGTACATGCTGGGCATGTACTCCAATACTGAGCTATATACAGAGCCTCACTATGTAGGTCTGGAGCTTGCTGTGTTGCCTAGGCTGGCCTTGACTCGATCTTCCTGCTTTGGCCTCCTGAATACTGGGATTACTGATAGGTTATTGGTATTAATTATTCCCTTTTTTCTAGTATAGTCTGATGAAATATAAGAAATTATTTCAATTTTTGTATTGTTAAGACTTGCTAAAAAAAAATCAGATATGGTGGTGCATGCCTGTAGGTGGACTTTTCTGTCCCACCTGCCTGCTCCCAAATAACCACACAGATTTCTTATTAATTATGAAAGCTCCGCTGATAGCTTGGGCTGGTTTCTAACTAGCTCTTATAACTTAAATTAACCCATTTCTATTAATACTTTCTGCCTCGTGACTTTATTACCTTTACTCTGTACTGCCCAAGCTGCTTCCCTGCTTCCTTCATGCCTGGCAGGTAACTCTGCCCTTCTTCCCAGTGTCCTCTCTGCCCTGAAAATCCTGTCTAGCCATTGGCAGCTTTTTATTAAACCAATCTGGGTGACACATATTCATAGTGTACAAAAAGATTTTTCCACAGCACTCCCACTTGGGAGGCAGAGGCAGGTAGAAGGTGGATCTCTGTGAGTCTGAGGCCAGCCTGATCTACATAGTGAGTTCCAGGGCATCCAGAGCTACATAATAGAGAGTCTGTCTCAGACACACACACACACACACACACACACACACACACACACACTCACTCACACTCACACTCACACACACACTTGTGTGTTGTAAACTGTGATCTGTTTTAACAAAGTTTTCACAGGATGCTGACATGTATACTATACAGCTGTTGGATGACATTCTACAGAATTTTTAAATTTGATTTATGGTACAGTTTAAATCTGAAGTTTGTTAATTTGATGTATTTACTGATGAAAGTACAGTATTACAGTACCCCCATAATTGTATCTGGTCTTATCTGTCCCTTTGTGTTCAGTAGTGTTTGTTTTATGAAATTGGGTATTTATGACTATTTCATTTATTTATTCATTTGTTTTTCTGTTTATCTGTGTGTGTACAATTGTGTCTGAGTGTGTTGGATACTTGTGTGCTCCTGTTCACATCATGGAGGCCAGAAGAGGGTGTAGGGTATCTTACTCTATCATTTTCCTCCTATTCCTTTGAGAAGCAGGCTCTCTCCCTGAACCTGGAACTTTGTCTATCCGGATACCTCTGAGCTGCAGTTACAGGTGTGAGGAATGCTGCCTCTTTGCGTGGGTGCTGGGGTCTGAACTCTAGTCCTAAGGATTGTGTAGGAAGCGCTCTTAGCCGCTGTGTCCTCTCTCCAGCCCCAGCTTTGTAGTTGTTATGTCTTGATAGCTTGTTCTTTCTGATAGTATGTAAGGACTTGATCTTTTCTGAGTAATTTTGGCTTGAAGTCTGCTTGGCCAGATAGGAGTATAGGTGATCCTGCTTGCTTTCAGATTCTCTTTTTCTTGGCGTATTGTTTCATATCATTCCACTTTCCATCTGTGTGTTTTTGAGTGTCTTGCATACAACAAACAGTTGAATCTTATTTTTTTAATATTTATTTTTATTTTATTTTATTTGCATTCATGTTTTGTCTATATGAGAGCATTGGATACCCTGGAACTAGAGTTATAGACAGTTGTGAGCTGCCATGTGGGTGCTGGGAATTGAACCTGGGTCCTCTGGCAGAAGTTAGTTCTCTTAACCACTGAGCCATCTCTACAGCCCCCTGACATTGTGTGTGTGTGTGTGTGTGTGTGTGTGTGTGTGTGTGTGTGTATTCTTTTTTGCCTGCATGGATGTCATATATATGAGGTTGTCAGATCTTCTGGAACTGGAGTTACAGTTATGAACTGCCATGTGAGGTACTGGGAATTGAACCAGGGTCCTCTGGAAGAGCAGCCAGTGCTCTTAACCACTGAACCATTGCTCCATCCCCCTGAATCTTATTTTTAATCCACTTAGCCAGTCTTCATATTTTAATTGGAGAATTAAGATTGTATATTTGAGTCAGTAATGAGAGTTATGTACCAATTTTCCTTTCTTCATCTTAGAAGTTTACGTGCTGTTATAACTGGGCTAATAATATTTGTTCATAAAAAAAAACTTATTTATCTATTTTCTTTCTTTCTTTCCTCTTTTGTTTTTGTTTTTGTTTTTGTTTGTTCGAGACAGGGTTTCTCTGTAGCTTTGCGCCTTTCCTGGAACTCACTTGGTAGCCCAGGCTGGCCTCGAACTCACAGAGATCCACCTGCCTCTGCCTCCCGAGTGCTGGGATTAAAGACATGTGCCACCACTGCCTGGCTTTTTTTTGGTTTTTTGATATAGGGTTTTGTCTGTGTAGCCCTGACTGTCCTAGAACTCACTTTGTAGACCAGGCTGGCCTCGAACTCAGAGATCCGCCTGTCTGTCTCCCGAGTGCTGGGATTAAAGACATGTGCCACCACCACCCAGCTATTTTCTTAATTCTTAAGTATTTTTTTGTTTAACGTTTTATGAATGCTAGAATAGTGAATTGCTTTAGTCTGTACAACTGTGTTACCCAGGGGAATCTGATGCCCTCTTCTGGCTTCCAAGGGTACTGCATGTGCGTGATGCACAGACACACATGCAGGCAGAAAACCCTACATGTGCATTACACATAAAATGAAGTAAATCAGAAAAATGGGAAGACCTATAGCCATACATGGCTGTGCTCCATAAGCTTCTACGTGTTTAAGTTTTAAATTTAATGTTTATATTTTTCATTCGTGTGTGTGTGTGTGTGTGTGTGTGTGTCTGCGTGTCCGCCATGTGCCCGAGGGGGCTAGAAGAGAGTGTTGGAAACCCTGGAGCTGGGCTTTCAGGTGCTTGTGATCTGATGTAGATTCTGGGAACCTAACGGGTCCTCTGATGGAGCAGTCCCTGTTAGTGACCTGAGCCCCCTCTCCAGCCCCTTGTTGTTTGTGTTCACTCAGTGGCGGAGAGTTTTGATTTAAATTGTAAGGCCTTCCTTTACAGTATGTGCTAATATTTAGTTGGCTTTTTAAGAGCTTTCTGTGAATAAAGTTGGCATATTACCCACCCATTTACTCAGTGGGTTTCAAAGCATATTTAGCGACTTGTGCAGCTGTCACTGTAATCTGTTTTAGAACATTTTTGTCTCCAGAAAAGAAGCCCTGTACCTAATTGGCAGCCACTTGCTCATGTTCCTGACTCCTCTCTACTCTTAGGAAGTTACGATCCTGCGTTCTGTCCCTGAGCATCGGCCTCTTGGGGACGTGTCATATAAAGGCAGTCATACTCTGCGTGGTTTTCTGTAACTGGCCTCCTTTACTTCACAAGGGTGGACTTTATATTTCATTGTTTTCATTGCTGGGCAGTAGGCTCTTGGGGACTTTCATATTTTGTCTTCATTAGTTAGTGGGCATTTGATTTTTTTCCCCCTCCACATTTTGGCTACTGTAATGATTTTACGAGCATTTGTGTTTTTGTTTGTCTTGGTTGTATACTCCGAGTAGACTGCTTGCTTCTATGGGAGGTTTTTTTTTTTTTTGGGTTTTTTTCGAGACAGGGTTTCTCTGTGAAACAGTCGTGGCTGTCCTGGAACTCACTCTGTAGACCAGGCTGGCCTCGAACTCACAAAGATCCGCCTGGCTCTGCCTCCCAAATGCTGAGATTAAAGGCGTGCGCCACCACCACCTGGTGTGTTTCAGTTTTTTGAGACAGGATCTCACTTTGTAGCCCAGGCTGAACTGGAATTCCCTGTGTGTCAAGGCAGGTCATGGCCTTTGTCAGTCTTGTGCATCCATTAGGATCTTAGCACACTTTACTTACTTGATGGTAGGTATCATTTGTGAGTGGATGGGTTTGTGGTTTGCTTTCTTACCCTGTCTGGCTGTGTAGACCAGGCTGACCTTGAACTCACAGAGATCCTCCTGCTTCTGCCTCCTTAGTGAGTGGGACTCACTTGGTCTAAGGACTTTTAAAGATAAAAGTTTGACAGGAATTGAGAAGGACATTTTCCTGAAACCACCTGAATTGAGCATTCTGTAGACTTTCTAAAACCTGGCCTGAGGATGTCTGTGGTGTTCCCATTCCTTTCGTAGGTTTCTTGTCATAAAAACCTGAATTGCTCACTCCAGCTTTTACTTCTTAAATCGGGTTCTAGCTTTTGAAAAATAATCCAGGGATTTTTAATTCCTAAAGTAGTCATTTTAGTTTTGGTTTCTGGTTGAAGTTTGGAGAGGAACAGGAATAACTAAAATTTTGTTTACACGTTTCAAGAAGAAAACAGCATTAACTTATATCTCTCTCCCTTTCCTCCCTGCCTTGCAGAGTGCTATATGAAGGGAAAGAAAGGCTTATTCCAGGATGTGAAGTTATCCAAGCCACGCCCTATGGTCGCTGTGCCAATGTCAACAACAGTTCAACTACTTCTCAAAGAATCTTTATCACCTATCGCAGGGCTCCTCCAGCTCGGTCCCAGAATTCCTTGGCTGTAACTGACATCTGTGTTATTATAACCAGTAAAGGGGAAACCCCTCCTCACACTTTCTGCAAAGTTGATAAGAACTTAAACTGTGGCATGGTAAGAACAAAGTTGTTTCCTTTTCAAACTTTGGTTTGGAAATAAGCCAAAAAGGTTTAATATTGGTTCCATAATTTATTTTCACATTTTTATGATTCTTGTTTATATTTTTATCTCTCCATTTTTTTACATTGAAAAAGACTTGTGGAGATGGGGATCAAGCCAGGGTCTTGTACATGCGAGACTAGCTCCCTTATTAAGGAGTACTATCCGTGGCTTTCTAATGTATATAAATCATTATATTTAATATTCTGATGACACACAGAATAAGTATAATTTAAGCTTGGGATTTTTATGTATGTCTGTGTATATCTTAATATTGTCTGTTATATCAACATAGAGATTTATTAACTTCTGGTTTTTAGTAGTAGCTTTAAGGACAGTTACAAATAGATTGGGTAGAAACTCTCCTTATAGTTATTTATTTGAAATATTGTAGTTTTACATGCTTACTTTTTGAAAGGGTTAGTAACACTCAGACATGACTGTGATCCCAGTACTCAGGAGTTCAAAGCCAACCTTCGCTGAATAGGGCTTTGCTGAGCCAATATGGGCCACAAATTCAGACCCTGTCTTAAATAAGCACAGAGAGTTGTGGAGAAGGAAACTGGGCATACACATTTGGTTTATAGTTTTATAAGACTAACCCTTGCTATTGGGTCAAGTTTATCTTGAAGATAGGCAGAGGTTCGTGCATTTGTAACTCTTAGTGGAGGTGATGACATCACAGTCTCCTGGGGAACCCAGTCTCTCCTAGTTTGGGCTCCAATCCTTCTTGTGTGACTTCTTTCAAGCACTAGTAGTCTCTGAATGATTACAAAACTGTAAGCTTTTGAAAAATTACATTTTACTGTGTGTGTGTGTGTGTGTGTGTGTGTGTGTCCATGTGTCCATGTGTGTCCATGCATATGTGCACACATGGAAGACAGAAGATCACTTTTGGGAATTGAGTCTCTTTCCAACATGAGGATCTCAAAGATTGAACTCAGGTTGTCAGGCTTAACAGTGAGCACCTTTGCCCACTGAGCTGTGTCCCACTGGCCTCATCAACTCTAAACTTTTTGAAACTGTCTGTAAACAAAAAAGAAAGAAAAAAAGAAAGAAAGAAAGAAACAACAACAAAAACCCAGCTTGTTTCTTTTCCTTTTGTGTTGTCAACCCTATTTTTACTTTATTCCATGGCTACTGTTTTACAAACAGTGTTTTGATTTTCTTTTGGGTGCTGGAATTGAACTCTACCACTGAACTACATTCCTACCTTTATAAAGATAGGTTTTAATTTTTTTTTTAAATGCCGAATGCCGTTTATTAAAGGAGAGAGGAGGTCTTAAATACAGGCTTACAGCACAGTGGGAGAACCCCAGAGGGCAGAAGTTCGATACCGATGTTTTACAATAGTGCATCTAAGTTGTTAGCGCCCATTATGCAGGATACACAGACAAGGATCTTCCCTTAAGCATTCAGGAGGGTGAAACCCGTGAGGGAATTAGCATAGGGAGGATATCAAGGTCAAGGTCAGCAAGCAAGGCAACAGTTACCCAAAATGGGGGCCAGGACCCTACAGGTCCCCCTTTTACTAATAAATGAGCTTCTGACTTAGGTTGCGTGGGACGTCAGCAGGTCACCTTACCCGTCATGGAGATGCCTGCCCAGGCCATACAGGCACTCTGTCTTAGGTTGGTGAGTGCCCCCAGGAATTACCCGTCTTTGAATACTCATTATCAAGCAGGCTCAATCGTGTGTGAGCTGCAGAGTTAACTGCTGCCAAAGATCTCAAAGTGGCGCTAGGCTTGCAATCTTTGTGTTTGACACAGAAAAGACCAACAGAAGTCCTAACCCACCCATAGCCAGTAGGCTAAAGGCAACTGAGCCATTCCCTTCCTTAACGAGCCTTACTGCAAATTGGAGTCCTTGTAAGATGGTATCCCAAAAGCAAATGGATTTTCTTTTGGGTGCTGGAATTGAATTCTACCACTGAGCTACATTCCTACCTTTATAATGATAGGTTTTAATTTTAAAATATTTATTATTGTTGAGACAGGGTCTCATGTATCCCATCCCAGGCTGGTCTGGAAATGACTATGTAGGTGACTTTGAACTCCCCGGTGCCCTGTCTACACTTCCCTAGTGCCAAGATAACAGGTATGCACCACCATGCCTACTTTTATGTGGCACTGGGGGTCATACCTAGGTTTCATGAATACTAGGCAGGTACTATTAACTAAGACATCCAGCTCTTTTGTTTGTTTTTTAAAGACAGGGTATTTGTAACCCAGAGTGGCCTCAAATTTGCTACCCTATGCTTCCTCATCCTGAATGCTGGGATTACAGGCAGGTATTACCACTCCTGGCTGACTAGGAATTTTAAGTGACTTGTCTGGATAAATAATCTCTAGATGACATTCAAAATCATCAGTTCCTCCTTTTCGCTTTTTGTTTGTTTTTGAAAACTCAATTTATCTTTTACAGTGGGGTTCCAATGTGTTTCTGTGTTATAAGAAGTCTGTGCCTGCTTCAAATGCAATAGCATATAAGGCTGGTAAGTGAAGTGAAGATCTGTCCCAGTTGACAAACTTGTGAATGCTAACATTGGGCTGGCTAGAAGAGACAAAATGTGTTCCCTTATGTCCTTTGTGGAATTGATGTATTTGTTAATTATCTATAATTTCTAGCATGTAAAGGCTGAAGTTTTCTTAAATGCATTATATGCTGTAAGATTTACTAATACACCCTCTATATGTTGTTAAATTTAAACTTTTGTCCAAGCCGTCATATGAGGCATAAACCTCCAAGCTTTGGTCTACACTAATAGATTGAATAATTCCATGGAGATTTCTTTCTCTGATCTTTGTATTTGGACAATCATAAAGGTGTCAAACTGCATCTTTACTTCTTATATTTCCTTCTCTTTGTGTGTCTGATTTGAACCACATGTTACTTGCCATGAAAGGTGGACTTGCTTCCTTTCTCTCTTGTTGCAAAGAATCAGCTATGTGGAGGAGAGGAGGGCCTGAGAAACTTTTCTGCCATGAAGTTTTTGGGAAATCTATCGCCATACTCTAACTGCACACAAAAGTGTCAAGGGCTGTAAAGATTTAAGTGTGACTTCTTCATCCCACTGGTATGGTGGGATAAAATCTGAAAATACAGGTATGCTCCAGTTGTAAATAGAAGATACTGGAATGCTTCTTTGTGAAAAGAAGCAGTGCCAATTACTTTTTGCTTATGCAGTTTTTGAAGTGAAATTTTATTTTAGGGAAATTAGGCAAATCCATATCTGAAAACTCTTTATTGTCCTCATAAATCCATTCATACTAGTGAATTAAACCATTTACTCTATATAAAAATGAAAGCAACAACTAATAGGAAATTTAGAATCATTTTAGACTATGATATTGCTGTAATATGTCTGTACTACATGATCCCTTGAAGTCTTTTCTTTGGAAGGGAGAAGCTGTGGACAAACAATGCTCAGACCTAAGACATTTGCAGAAAGGTTGCGAAAGTATTTAGAGTCTAAATTTTAGATACTTACTGTGAGACACATATTTTAGAATACAGAGTTCTGGAGACTGAACTTGACTGGAATCTTACTTTCAAGTTTTTAGCTTGGAAGTGGACTGTCTGTTGGTAACATTAGAGGCTGTGAATGGGTGGTGTGCAGGCCTTTGGTCTGCAGGGCGGGCGGGCTCTGAGGGCTCTCAGTGCTGCTTCCTGCCCTCCTTCCTGGGTCTCCTTCCTCCTCCAGAAGTCTCGGGTCAGGTGGAGTGCCTTCGGCCCTGCCACTTCAGCACTGCAGGGGGGCTGACATCACTCCTCTTGCCTTGCATTTTTTAAATGACATTTATCCCTTCCCTGAGTTTTTTCCCAAAGACTAACTGAAGTAATTAGCAAATTTTCCTTTGAACTTTCTCACCTTTCTTCACAAGGTGTTGACATACTTAGGTTAAAAAAGGAAACATGTTGATTGCTGATGAAGATTGGCTGACTTCAGTGTTTATTAGTATTCTTAATACGTTTTCGTGTAATTAAAAGAAGTTCAGGGATAACATACAAGAATAGATTGGCTTATTTTAATGTCTGTTACAGCAAAAAAATTAATTTTGAAATTTCACACAAGTATTTCTAAGAAATTTGGTATTACAATGTGTTATTAAGTATGTGTCACGAATAATTTATGTAAAAGTGATTTTTTTTTAAAAGAAATCTTGTCCTTTCTCTGAAAGGTTTGATTTTTCGATATCCGGAAGAAGATTATGAGTCTTTCCCACTCTCGGAATCCGTGCCTCTCTTCTGCCTTCCCATGGGAGCCACTATTGAATGCTGGGATCCTCAAACCAAATATCCACTTCCCGTTTTCTCAACATTTGTCTTGACAGGCTCTTCAGCTGAAAAGGTATATTGTGTGCCGTGTGGATTTTGTCCACGTTTTAATGTTGTAAAGTGGTTAACTTATATTTTATTTGAATGTTAGGATTATTTGGATAAAAGACATTAGCATTTATACTATAACACCCACTGTAAGAAGTCAAAAGTAACCAGACCCAAAGTCTGTACAACTTCTTTACAGTTAGAATTGGCAGACTTTGGGTCTGGTTAATTTTAGTGTTTGGTTTTTGTTTTTTTTTTTATTTCCAAAATTTTTTAAGTAATAAATAATTTATAAAATTTTTAAAAAGTCAACATGAAACCTGTGATTATATAGTATGTTGATATCCTTGAATCTTATATATCAAAATAAGGTGTTTTAAAAGGGTACCCCCAAACACAGATCTTAAAATGAGATTATGGTAATGATATAAAGACATACGTACCTTGGGAAGAATCAGGATTACATAAAACAACTGGATGAGAGCTTCCAGACACTGAAATGTTTGAAGGAAAGTATTAAAGCCATTATAAATTAAAGATGTAATTTAGCTGAGCATGGTGGCACATGCCTCTTAACCCAGCACTTGAGAAGCAGAGAGGCAGGCCGAGAGAGATCTATGAGTTTGAGGCCATCCTGGTCTACATAGCGAATTCCAGGATAGCCAGAGCTACATAGAGAGATCCTGTCTCAAAACAAACAAAATTGGCTAGAAATTAGAAATATGGTCTTTAAAATTAAAATTAATTAAAATTCAGTGGCTGACTTTTTTTTTTTTTTCTTTTTTTGAGACAAAGTCTTTCTGTGTAGCCCAGGCTGACCTCATATATGAATCTTCTTGCTTCAACCTCTTGTGTTGAATTATAGGCATGTTCTGCCATGTCCAGCCTTCAGCGAATGGTTTCAACAGCACCAAGTCAATACCCAAAGGGAGAATTAATGAAGAGAAAGGTAGATTTTCTAAAATATAGCACAGAAAAGGGTAAAACATGAACTTTTAAAACATAGCAGATAGTTGAGTGTGGTGCTGCACACCTTTAATTCCAGTCCTTGGAAGGCAGGTAGATCTCAGAGTTTGAGGCCAGTCTGATTCTACTCCATCCAGGGCTACCCAGTGAGACCGTGTTTTAAAAAAAGAAACAAAAAGCAAATAATAGATAAAATTATAACACATAAAAGGTTCAGTAAATGAATTCCAAAAGGGCAGACTAGTAAAGATAGAAGACTACGTTTTTAGTGCCCAGCACTTACTTGGATGCTGGGGCTCTGAGCTCAGTTCCTCATGCTATGTGACAATGGCTTAACTCACCGAGCCATCCTCCCAGTCTCTATTCGCTTTTGAAAATAATGGCTTATGATGTCTATCTAGATAGAGATGTTGCCAAGTCATTTGGAAATAGGAATTGAGTTCTGAGAAGAGGTCAGACAGAAATAAAGATTAGTTTTCTGCTAGTGAGATGGTTATAGTTCAAACAATTAGAGAATGAAAATTTCCCAATAGAATTAGATGAGAAACTTGAAAATGGCAATATTTAAATGATGGGCAGAATTGGATCTAGTATGGGAAAGAAAGAAGTTAGTAGAATAAAGAGAAGTGTTTACTGTCAAACATACCAAAGGAATAAAGATTTTGAAGATAGGACTGTCAGCTGAATTTTTGTTATAGAGAGAAAAAAGGAATTAAGCACTGAAAGTATTTCAGCTGGGTTATTATTGGTAATCTTGATTAGAATTGTTGTAATGGATTGAGGTGAAAAATAGTTACCTAACAGAACAAGGCTTTTAACCTGCTACAGGTGCTTCGCTGGGAGGCTGGGGGAGTAGCAGATAATTCAGGCCACATAGGGACCCATAACTTCAAATAACTGGAGAGAAAAGGAGAATAAAGAGAGTTTAGATGCGAGCCTGGTGATGGTGATGCATGCCTTTAATCCCAGCACTCGGGAGGTAGAGGCAGGTGGATCCCTGTGAGTTCGAGGCCAGCCAAGACTATTACACAGATAAACCCTGTTTCAAAAAAAAAAAAAAATCCAAAACCAAAAACAAAACAAACAAACAAAAAAACAAAACAAAAAAGCAAAGAAGAGAAAAGAGTTTGGATGTGTAACTGACAAACAGGTAGGGATTAGACCGTGTGAAAATCAACTATCCTCCAGTGATCTAGAGCTTTCTGTGCACAGCCTTGAGTTGTATTCCCACCACCAGACAAGCAACCAACCACATACTAAACTCAGAGCCTACCTCAGTCTTATAGGACTGGCCAGACAGCTCAGCAGGTAATGACACTTGCTCCACAAGCCTGGCGACCTGACTGATCGCTGAGGCCCATATACAGGTGGACGGAGAGAGCTGACTCCACAGAGGAGTCCTCTGATCTCCTGTGGTCCCAGCATTTGGAAAACTAGCATCTCAAGTTTGAAGCCAGCCAGGTCTCCATGAAACCATCTCAAAACAAACAAACAAACAAACAAACAAACAACCCCAATAATTCAAGAGAGTGAATGAAACAAACGGCAAGAAGGGAGAAAATATTCACACAAATTACATATCTTAAAAGGTTTTTCTTTTTCTTTTTCTTTTCTTTCTTTTTTTTTTTTTT
>CABHPQ010174007.1:0-34514 GCA_902168405.1 Peromyscus aztecus | reverse complement strand
GGTTATTTCTTAAGAGTTCCCATTTTCTTTTTTCTTTTTTGTTTTTTTCTTGGTTCTTTCGAGACAGGGATTCTCTATGTAGTTTTGGTGCCCGTCCTGGATCTCGTTCTGTAGCCCAGGCTGACCTCAAACTCATGGAGATCTGCCTGACTCTGCCTCTGGGGTGCTTGGGATTAAAGGCAAGTGCCACCACCACCCAGCTAGAGTTCCCATTTTTATGATGAGTAATTCAACCTAATTATGTACGTACATTTACCCCCAAATTCCTGTTTCCCAGAAGAAACCATTGATGAAAGCTCTACTGCTGTTGGCAATTTTTATAAGTGGTCATTTAGTAGCTTCCCAAAGGCATTTGACAAGTCATGGGTGAGATTTTCCTAGTAGACAGAATCCCATCATTTGTTTCTTGCCCCATCTCAAATTACACAAAAAATGGTGACAAGGAAATACAAGGGACCAGAAGCCAGAAAGCCAAAGAGAATGGCATCAACAAAAAGTTGTAATGATGGAGAGGAGTTTAACAACTCCTTTCAATCCTGACTTGTATCTCTAATGTGTCTGCTTCGCTTGCTGGGGTGGCAGGAGACGGCCAGCAAGACGCAAACTACTTCACAATGCAAACACTCAGGAATTAAAGGTGCCGTCATCTCCTGGAGGGAGAAGGCAGGACCAGCCAAGAAACAGCATTATCCATTCAGGAAGCAGGAGGCACCACGACAACCCATATCCAAACCATCGTAGGCCGTGTGCCTGGCACACTCTCATTACCTCAGTCCTCTCATTCAGGGCCACACACACACACACACACACACACACACACACACACACACACACAGAGCCACATGACACTCTTCACAGACCAATTTGTGCTCCGTTCCACTCGTAGCCCTCAGAAAGAGACATCTTCCTTGACAGAGTTTGCAAATTGTGTTTTGTTTTTCGCTCTATAATTTGCATCTCAGAAAGTCTCCCGTGTGTCGGAGTTGGTCTCATCACTTTTCTGGGAGGAGAGAGACGGGGAAGATGAGCAGAGCTACAGCCCTAGTTTAAAGTGGAGCACGCATAAATATTGTAACGGCATCTTCTTTGCACAGGGCTTAAGAGCTTCCTATACCTACAGCCTCACCTCGTATTCACGTATAGATGATTTTCTTTAAGCATCAAGTTTCAAGTGAAAAGTAGCCCAATTGCAACTGAAATATAGCCTAACGTACTAGACTTTTTTATCAGACTAACATCTTAACTACTTTGTAAACTGTATTTTGTGAGCTAGCTGACTCTCTGAACAACACTGGATATGGAAAGAAATACTGCCTTCCTGTATAAACTTCCACTGTCCTGAAGATGGTTGCCTACATTGTGCATCCACCCCACGTGATTTGGCTCCTGGAAGTGAGGGACCAGAGTCACTCACAGATATCCACTGAATATCTGTGGCAGGAGGTGGAATCATGTCAGGAAATGACAGTGGGACTTGCCTTATCCTCTCTGAGCCTCTCAGGAATAAAAGCCTCCAAGCTTAGTGAGGGCTTGAACACCTAGTGTCCATTCATACACAGAACAAGCCATTCTGCTGATGTGCTCGACTCCCTTTACAATTACAAGAGGAGACATACACTACACACATCTAGGATCTTTCTCTTTCTTTTAACCTCCTGGCTTCCCTCTGGGGTTCTCTAAAAATTCCTCCTTCTCCTAACTTATATTCAAGAGTCATTCTTATGCATTATTACTCCAATAGGAGAATAAGAAAGTTCAGTAGGGATTTGCATCTAACGAAATCATAAAGAGCATGCAAGTAAACATTTCAAACCTCACATCTTCTACAATGCTCTTGATTTATATCATACACATGAACTCCACATGTGCGCACACGCACACACACACACACACACACACACACACAATTTTAAATGTTCCTATGAGATGTTTTTCTAAA
Source organism: Peromyscus aztecus (assembly GCA_902168405.1). NCBI lineage: Eukaryota > Metazoa > Chordata > Mammalia > Rodentia > Cricetidae > Peromyscus > Peromyscus aztecus. The sequence goes on along the minus strand of CABHPQ010174007.1, from coordinate 32,575 downwards.
GTGGTTCATTTCACAAACATCAGTATCCAATATGGATTCCAGTAGGCTGGAATTCTCTACACCTGTCTAATCTGCCTCGAAGACCCATGGGGCTTTTTTGCCTTGCTCTCTCCTCGATTTATGGCCTTCACTCTTGGCTTTAGGCTGCTACTGCTGCCCTTGCTGTCTCCAAGGCTCACGGACTTGTCCAGTGGGTCTGTGAACAACTACAACATCCGTACACGTCTGCACCTGTATACCCCCAAACTCTCAAACAATAGCCCCTCCAGTGCCATCACTCGACTGGGACTGTCGCCAGCTGACACCATCCCTGTACTGTCTCATCATTTCACTAGAGTGAGAAACAGCTGCAGGACCATCTGCTCAATGCGAGTTTCACCCCTCAGTCTCTACATGTCCCTGCCTTCCTTCCATCACGTGACCATTACAGGCATCTCCACCTCTTCTGGACCGGTCAGCTTCACTGTGCACTAACGATCAGGCTTGCCTGGGTGTCATAGTTTACCCTAGAAAACATTTTCATAGAACACTGACCTTTCATCCAGTGATTCTCAGCACTGGATGACTGCAGAGCTGTGAAAACATACTCACGTTTGGACCTGGTGCCAAAGATGCTGATTTAATTGGCCTGGGTAGGGCCCGGGCGCTGCTGTGCTTTCCAAGTGATTTAAATTGCCCCCAGGGTTGAGAACACCAGTTCTATCACCTCTAGACTTCTATTTATATGTGAAGCATGGATGATGCTTACCAATTTAACAGGCTGCATCATACCCACAGGATTTAATGGGATACTGAGTCCACTTAATTGAGTACATATGGAACTCCTTAGCATTTGTGTATCTCTAAAAACTGCCCTTGTGGTGGTCCTGGTCTCGATGCTCAGGGGATTGGCAGGGATGTGCTTCCTTCAGCGCTGGTTCTGGGTTCTCTGTTATTGCTAGGATTCTGAAGACTAATGATTACAACTAAATATCTATTCCTATACTTTGATCAATATGAGGTAGGGAGGGAGTCATATGTCCAATCGGGAGAAAAACTGTCTCCCTTCTGTGATAATGATGAATTGGCAGATATATATCTCTCTCTTACACTTAAGAATTATCTTCTTCCCCTGTTCTCAGTAAATGGGGAGTGTCATCTGGGATGGGATAAACAGTTGAGAGTGAACTTGTATCTTTGAGCAGCTGCCTGGCTCTGAGAGGCTATTCTGATCACCATGGTGACTCCATAAAAAGACTGTCTTGGGGAAAGTCTTATGCTTGGACTGGGGGCAAAGGTCAATGGACCATGAATCACCCACACACACACACAACAAACTTCCCAGTGAGTTATGGCTTCACCCTCGGTGAGCTGGAAGATGGCCCAACTTCATGGTGAAGGGCATGGACTAGGTTACATGTCTCTCTTTGAATTCCAAGTCCAACATCTCTAGGGTGTATAAATTAGAATTAGTCATGATTAGCTAATTCATAGAGTTCTTTTGAGGATTAAATGAAGCAATGCAGGTAAAGCTTCTTAGTAGCCTGTCACGGTGCGTAATTAATGTTTTCTAATAACGTGCATAAAAGTCCTCACTTTGCATAACCTTAGAAATCATTTAGGGGATTAAAACAGAGAGGACCATGGGAAGACATCCTAATCATGATATTCACTCTTAATTTGAGGGTAGACTAGAGAGTCTGTGAAGAAGACGTAAACTGGGGTGGAGACGTGATTTCCACTGCACATCCCACCCTCTGTTTTGTGTGGGCAGGAAAGCTTTCTAGGGAGCACAGTCCAAGTCAGATGTTTTCAGTCTCCTGGCTGATGACAGGTGCGTGGTCAGGGAGGAAAGGAAATTTTCCAACCTATATTTCCCCAAGGACTTGAACCGAAGAGGCTTTGCAGCCCAGCATTACGATCTCCGGGGTGCTGGTGAGACTTAAGGACGTCTGACACCCATGAACTGAGCTACTTGAGACCCTGTACATTGTGGCCATCAACCTCCCAATGACCACTGTAGCTGGGACCAAAAAGGAAAGTTGACTTTCCCAAGGCAACAGAGGAAGTCACTTCCCGGCTCCACATGGGGGGGGGGGGGGGGGTATGCCTCAAGCTGTTTAAGTGACAAGGCAGTGACAGCAGTGACATCGGGCTGTGAGCCAACTCTCCCAGCACCTCCCAGTGCCCTTACCTTGATTCAGGGCTAAACAACACTCAGGAAAGAGAAATTTTCTCTCACCTCTAGTAAATAAAAAGAAAAAAAATCAATAAAATAATTTCCAATCTGTTCCTTACAACTAGATGCCCCACTGATCAGAGGAAGTCAGGAACCAACGCATTAACTCTGCGAGAAAACAGCTTTTGGAAATAGGATTTGATCTAGTTGGCTGAGTAATCATTATGCTTGAAATTTTCCGTGCCATATTTACTAGTCAATAGAACACACGGGGATGCAGCCTGCCGCCATGGCGCCTCTCCTTGACACCAGCCTCCAGACCACATCTGCAATTACTGTCAAGATCATCAAGCCATCCAGCAGCTTCGGGCACACGCTTGATTCGGCCAAAACAAAGCAACAACGGGTTTGTAACAAAATAAGAGAGTTCTCTCGGGACCAGCAACTCATTCTAACTCCTGAAATTGGAAGTGCTACCTGTTCCCAGGACTTAAATCTAAGCATCATTCCTATAAGCCTTTCTTCACCCAGTCCTGTTCCATTGAGGACCCCCTCCCCAAATCCTGAGCCTACTCTGAGCAAGATAAGACGTATCAGATGTAACTATGTCTGTTAGTGGACACTGGGCATCAGTGATGGTGGTCCACAGTACAGGACACCAAATCGGTGATGTTGGGCTCCAGTATGGGATAATGTATGGGTCCTTGCTATCCTATTCTAGCCTACTTCCTACCTGACTCTAAGAATGTCATGTTCTAGAGACCCCATGGCCATCCTATTCACAAAGTAGAGAAGAAGGTTTTTGATATCGATAGTCTAGTGTTCTTAAGAGTCTATGCTGTGTTGAGCTCTGAGCCTCTCTTTACATTTTTGTCTGTGGTGATATATTGTGTCCCCCAATATATAGTGCATCCTAATAAACTTATCTGGGGTCAGAGAACAGAACAGCCACTAGATAGACATAGAGGCCAGAAAATAGTAGCACACACACCTTTAATCCTAGCATTCTGGAGGCAGAGATCCATCTGGATCTCTGTGAGTTCAAGGCCACACTGGAAACAGCCAGGCATGGTGACTCATGCCTTTAATCCCAGGAAGTGATGGCAGAAAGCAGAAAGTTATATAAGGCATGAGGACCAGTAACTAGGGTTGGTTAAACTTTTAGGCTTTTAGCTGCAGTTCAGCTGAGATCCATTTGGATGAGGACACAGAGGCTTCCAGTCTGAGGAAACAGGATCAGCTGAGGAACTGGCGAGGTGAGGTTAGCTGTGGTTGGTTCTGTTTCTCTGATCTTTCAGCATTCACCCCAGTACCTGGCCCTGGGTTTGTTTTTATTAATAAGACCTTTTAAGATTCATGTTACATCTAACCACCACATTGTGTTTCTCATTCCATTTCTCAGAAGGGCATTCTTTTAATAAATCCCCATGTAAGCACCTCCAAGCCCTTGTTCAGATTCTGCTGGCATGGGGCAACTAGAATGTTGTGTGGGAAAAGGATTGGAGAAGGTGAAGGATGAAGACAGGCTCTTGAAACCATCCTGTTGAGAAACATGGGTTCTTTCCTATTCTCCTGGAATTCTATGGCTCTCTGAGTTGGGTGCTATTAGAAGTCACAAGCTCATGAACTCAGCTCCATTGCATTGAAACAGACATGGTTTCAAGTGTCACAGTGAGCTGTCTATACCATTGACCCTGGTAGCTAAAGGAATAACAGAACAAGAGGAAACCACACCGGAAAAAAGAGATCACCTTCCAGTTTGCCGACGAAACTTGCTGTAAATTTTCTCGAGACTCAAATGAAAGTCTTCTAATTTACTTTGCTGCTCACTGCACACAGATTATCCAGGAACAATCTGCAACCCTGAGACATCGTCTCAGTCCTCCAAGCAGTTTCCTGAGGGATCAGCAGGTGGGACAAGGACATGACCTGAGGCTGAGCTACTTCAGAGACTCACCATGTATCCAAAACCAGATGAGTGCTGAGCTTATAATTTACTCAGCCTGGGAGTTCATGCCTTTCCTTTAACCAACGTAAATATTTCAATGTTTCCCAAGTAGGTCTATAAATACACCCTTAGGAATTTGAAGTTTTTGCAAGATTTTCTATTTTAATTTCTATGATAGTCTTTAAAGACTAGTGTGAGTGGGTTCTGCACCTGATAGATGGCTACTGGTAACTAAACACTGCCAACAGAGTTCAATATTTGTGCTATGATTGGGTGTTGACTATACTGGGACCCAGAGGTTGCCCAGAACTACAAATGCTAACCCCAGTGAAGAGTCTCTCAAGCTGGAAAACTGTAGGTGTGTTTTCATGAGTCTAGGAACTTTCAGATTTGAGAACTATTCAACAGCAAGTTTATTCCTGAAGACAGTCAACACAAATTCCAGTTGCTATCATGAATATGACCAATACCTACAAATTCTAACTGCCAACAAGACAGCATGGAAGGAGGTGTTCTAGTTGCCTGCCACCCATGATCTGCCACAGAATGGTTACCCTGGGCATGAAAGATGAAGGCACAGCTGTGAAAATGCAAAAGACATCCCTTTGTAGGCTTTTAATTAAAAATCCTACTGAGTATTTTTGAGACAGGCTCTCATTTAGCCAAGGCTAACCTCAAACTCACGATGCAGCTAAGAACAGCTTTAAATTGGTGATCCTCCTACCTCTCCCTCCCCAGGACTGGGATTATAGATATGTGTCACTATACTGTACTTAAGAATCCTACTAATTTACCTGCTATACAAACCTGAGGGCCTGAGCTCAAGGTGCCAGCACCCATGTAATAAACCAGGCATGGACGCATGTGCCCATCATCCCAACACTGGGGGTAGGGGTGAGGGTGAGGGGCTCGGGAGGAAGATCCTGAGGACTTGCTGGCCATCCAGACTAGTCAAAATAGCAAGTTCCCAGTTCAGTGAGTGTGGGGGCCCACAGAGGCTCCCTAGTAAGGCCTTACTCAAGATCAGAAAGTCTGAGCTTGCTTTGCCCAGCAGGGCTGCGTAATGGGATGATTTTGGCCAAGAGTGTGGTTTCCAGGTATTTTGAAGGATCTACACTTGGCTGTATGTTGTGCTTGGATCTTGAAAGGGGGAGGGTTTTTTTCCCTCTCCCTTGGTAGTGTATAAAAAGCCCATTAGAATAAAACTAGAGGGGACTGGGTATTGACCCAGGGCCCTCCCAAAGTTGTCCTGTGTCTCTGTCTTTCTCTCCAATTCCATCTATATTTTTAATACTTCCTTATTCCTCTCTCCTCCCCCCAAAAACCCTTCAACAGGTCGGAGTTGGTCTCCTACAAGTGAGAGACTCTGTCTTAGGACAATAAAGAGTTGAGCAACAAGGGAAGGAAAAGGCACTTAGCATTCTGCTCTGGCCTCCCCAGGAGTAAGTAACTTCACACTCAGTACATTTATCACACACATATAACAACTATACACACACACACACACACACACACACACACACACACACACACCACAAACAGCATACAAAAAAGCAAAAAAAATTAAAAGTGTAAAATTTATTTTTATAATAGAGGAAATAAATCAATGAATACACCTGACATTGGCCATGAGACTATTTCAACTTGAAAACAGATATATACTTATATGTTTTATATTTCTGGTAGGGTCCCTGGGAGATACTTAATAAACATTCAACAAGAGAATAACTAGGGATCATGCTACAGAGGTGGTCCTTCAAAGAGTTTAGCGGCAGGTGGGGAAAGACTCAGATTAAAGATGAGTATTTGATCACAAAGCAAGTCTATGCCTTCATAGATGGGAAAACTAGAAAGAAAAGAAGCAGATCACCATAAAGTCAAGAGACTGATGCCTTCTGGCAGAGGGAGGCATTGAGAGCAAAGCAGGAGGCATGGGCACTTTCTAGGATCAAGGGCGTTTTCCTACTGCTTCATCATGACCATTACGTAGGTACACATTTTCATACCACTCAGATCCCACAAGGAGTGGGCACATAATGTGAGTGCAGGCTTCCCACTGCTGGTCATTGTGTTTACTCCACAGTCTCACAGCTGGGGGCCCTGGGAGTTTAAAGACAAGGATAGAAGGAGTGAGGAGAATGGTTCATTTATCCACAGATTAGGACAACTTTTTCTGTTAGGTGCCTAAGAGTTTGGACGCGCCTGAGTAGAAAGAAGCCTTTCCTAGCAACACTTCTGCATCTATTTTTGTTTCTCTCATTTCTCTCCCCTTAAACTTAAGCTACCTAGGGATTAGCCAATCAATTAGAACACGCTTTAATTAATGGCACTGTTCAAACTGGTCTATCCTCATTCAAGCCCCCCAAAGGCAATCTCATGAATGAAATGCAGGCTGGAGGTTTAGGATTGCAGTCTTCTTGTCAGTCAAACCCAAATCTTTCAGGCATGGACGCTTTGAGGAAACAGTGTGAAGATAGGCTTTCACGGCTGGGTTGAGCCCCAGGGATCGCTGGTCCAGCAGCAGCAAACGCAAATGCCTATAAACAGAACCTCTTAACAGAACTCTGGGAAGTAGGCAGGGTGTGGAGCAGGGTTATTTAGGCGGCTTGAAGGGAGCTCTCTCAGAATGAGCACTGCCGTGTTGCTTTGCTCTTCATAATTCTGTGTAGAATTTCCGGTTAGGAGTGGTAGATTAAACTCAAACTTTTTTTTTCCCCCTTGTTTCTGCAACCATAGTAAAATGAGAGTAAGACATTTTTTTTTTTCAAAATATGGACGCTTAAGGATAACGAGGAGATGACAGCAGACAGAGGACATCCATCAGTGAAACCTTGGAAGATGGAAGTGACGACTTGACAGTAATGGGGAGAAAGATGAAAACTAAGCAGAAAAAAAAAAAAAAAGGTTGCCATCAAGAAGCAAACTAAATCGCACCCTAAATCACAGAAGAGCTCTGCCTACAGAGGAATGAGATTACTCTAGTGGCTGACATGAGGACACTGAGCTGAAAACCGGGAGGGCCGAAATAAGTTAAGCAGCCAGGCCATGCGACATCTCTCCCTATTTTGTAAAAGACTGCAAGTCCTGTCGACAGCACAAAAGGACTAGACTGACCCTTCTCCGGCACACTGTACTGATCGGGAAACCCTGGATGAAGCAGGGGTCTGATGCAGAGGTTTCACGTGACTTTCTTTTAAACATGTAATTGATAGCTAATGATTAGAGCCATTATTATAAACGGTAAGGTTTTAAAAATTCCACCTTCTGATTGTTTGGGGATATTGACAATTGACCATGGACCCCATGGGCTGGCCATGCTAATCTGATCATTATGATCCCACAGCTGTGCGACCCCTGAACTCCCTAGATACACAGACACACACTGCCTGCCAAGAGTGAGTGTTATTTCTTCCTTTTGACTCATTTTACCTTCATTTCTTCTTGAGCTAGTTCCCTAGCTAGAACTTCAGATACAATGTCAAAATAAATGTCATTGGAAGAACATCATTATCTCCTTTCCGATCTTATCAAGAAAACATACAAAATTCCACCGCTCTTATCATTCTTTTAATAAATTCCTATCATCAGAACAAGGAAATTTCCTTTTATTGTTGTTTAGCCAAGAAAGTTTTGAAATGACTAATGAAAGGTGAGTTTTATCAAATGTTTTACATCATCTACCAAATAGACTGTGATTGTTCTCCACTTTGAATTTGGTAAATTGCCATTGGCCAAGTTTTTAATGGTAAATGCTCCTTGATTTCCTACATAAATCCACCCTGTTCCTGGTATCTTTTCTCTGTATTATTAGATCAGTTAACTAAATTGTGATTTAAACCATATATTATTATCCACAAGAGATAGTGGCTAGACTTCCTTGAATAGACCTTGAGAGATTTGAGTGTATTACTCAAAATTTCTGACCTTCCATTTTCATTTTGGTAAAATGAAAACAATGTCCCACAAAGCTTTGGATTGTAATAAGGATTAAAAAATAAAGAGTAGGGCTGGAGAGATGGCTCAGAGGTTAAGAGCACTGGCTGCTCTTCCAGAGGTCCTGAGTTCAATTCCCAGCAACCACATGGTGGCTCACAACCATCTATAATGAGATCTGGTGCCCTCTTCTGGCGTGCAAGGATACATGAAGGCAGAATGCTGTATATATGATAAATAAATAAATCTTTAAAAAAAAAAATAAAGAGTAGTCGGGCGTTGGTGGCGCACGCCTTTAATCCCAGCACTCGGGAGGCAGAGGCAGGCAGATCTCTGTGAGTTCGAGGCCAGCCTGGGCTACCAAGTGAGCTCCAGGAAAGGCGCAAAGCTACACAGAGAAACCCTGTCTCGAAAAACCAAAAAAAAATTAAAAAATAAAAAAATAAAGAGTATGGAAAAACCCCTTTGCACATTTCCTGGCACACAATGAGTACCCAACAAACATTTATTGGAACATGAAAGTTGACTCCCTCTCTAATCAGCTAGAACTTTAAAATAAAGCCTATACAAAACATTCTCAAGAAAAATTAATAGAAGAAAGGCTTTATTTCCAAAATCAACAAGTAATACTTGTCATGCAACATTAATTCATAGAGTCCAGCTCTGCTCAGGCCTCCCTTAATGCTGAGAACCCAGTGATTGCCATCTTGAGAGCAGGAAGTTCAGAAGGAGATGGCTAAGAGCCTCTCCCAAGATACCTGCCCATTCAATCCCTAACAGTAACTTCTAATTCTACTACCAGTGTAAATGACTGGTGAAAATCAGCCTAAACAGGGAGCTAGGAGATGTATTTCAATGGTTTGTGAACTGGCTTAAGCTTTCTGACCTTTCAGGTTTGCATTTTCCTCATTTATCAAAAAAAAACAACAGTGAACCTAGAGGGATGGCTCAGAGGTTAAGAGCCATGGCTACTCTTCCAAAGGACCTGGGTTCAGGTCCCAGCACTCCACCTGGCAGTCTGTAACTCCAGTTCCAGAGAACCCAACACCTTCTTCTGGTCTCTGAGGGCACTGCCATCATATGGTACACAGACTTAACATGCAGGCCAAACACTCGTACATACAAAATAAAAATAAACAAGCCTTGAAAACAATGGCAGCAGTAATGTTATGTCATCATATTGTTATGAGAATGAAACATAAAAGTTTAAAAAAAATGAATCCAGCTACCTGCAAATATAAAGCATGATTACATTATTATTATTATTATTATTATCAACAATATGCTAAGTGCTTCCTATTGGTTACATAAGTAAATAGTAAGTAAGCCTGTGAGGCGTGAGCATCTGTAAGCACATGACTGTTAAGCAAATTGCTGGAAACCTACAGCTGGGAAGTGGAGCATCAGTATCCAAAGCCAGGCACTCTGTTCCTCAACCTCTAAGTCATACAAAGGAAAATGCTGATCTCCCACTCAAAGCAAAGATTGACAGTCTGGTGTTAAGACTCAGCATCATCTGACACAAGAACGTCTATTAAAGGGAAGCTGGGGGGAAACTTTCCTTTCATCCCTTTTGAGAATCATTTGCTTTCTCATTCATAAAAAAACACAAACAAAACAAAACAAATAAACAAAAAGCTTGCCACAGGAAATGCCTTCCCCCATAAAGCTCCAGCTAATCAAAAGTTTCCTTGGCCAGCTGCCCCAGCTGTGCAACTGGAAGACATTAAGACTTTGGGGAACTCACAGCTCTCCTGTTAATGTAATATTAAATTGTTCTAACATTTCATTGACTCGGAGATTGCTCTCTATCCGACAGTAGCTTCCGCCTCTGTATGTTCTTTCTTGGGTCTCTCCTGTCTCATTGTAGAATCTGCCAACAGCCACGGGCCTTCTCATGCGTGTCATCCCTACACACACCTGATGTGGGTAACTCACTTTAGAGACCGACACTGAAATAGGGAAGACTCCAGCCCTAGGGTGCAAGGGCCACCGCTCTTCAAAGCCTCGGGCACACTGGTTAAATGAAGTTCATCAGATCCACCTCCTTCTCTGGTTGGGACTCAGGTAGGGTAGGATGACCCTGGGAAATTCCTGTGGCTCTGTTCAGAGTAAGAAGGGGCAGTGTTGGTCCATCCAGCTGTGCGGTGTGAAAACAGCACTGCCGAGCTACAGAAGCCTAAGCCCTCTCCTCCACAGAGAGCCAAGAAGGTGTGCATCTCCTGTTGTTTCCATTGTTTAGGATCTCTTTCCCTCTTGGCTTTCTCTCAGCCAACATCCCTTCTAAGTTTTTTGGTTAAAAAACAAAACAAAACAAAATGAGCTAAAGCTAGACGTGATGGTAAGCGTTTGTGATCCCAGCACAAGAGAGATGGATGCAGGCTGATCGCTAGGGCTTACTGACCAGCCAATCTAGCTTACAAGAAGGGCCTCAGTCCATTGAGCAACCCTGTCTCCAAAAACAAGCAAAGAAGTAAATAAATAAGTATGTGATGGCACTGGAAGAAGGACATCTAAGGATGTTTTCTGGCCGGTACACACATCCACACCCCACAGACACAGGAACACACTTCCACACCCCACAGACACAGGAGCACACACACACTTCCATACCCCACAGACATAGGAGCACACACACATTTCCACACTCCACAGACACAGGAGCACACACACACTTCCACACTCCACAAACACAGGAGCACACACACACTTCCACACCCCACAGACACAGGAACACACACACACTCACACACTCCACAGACACAGGGGCAAACACACACTCACACACTCCACAGACACAGGAGCACACACACACACGTCCACACCCCACAGACATAGGGGCACACACACACTTCCACACTCCACAGACACAGGAGCACACACTTCCCTCCTATACACACACACACACACACACACACACACACACACACACACACTCACACTCACACACTCACACGGCTGCCCCTCTCCATCCACATTAACCAAATACTGTCAGTGTTGGAGTGGAAGCTGAATGTAGACATTGGAACTTGCCTCCCCGTGTGCACCACGTTCTCTTCCTAGGCTCTCCCATGGCTTCCACCCTAACTTTGCCTCTCCTTTCACTACGACCAAGGTCAAATGGAACATTTGTTTTCTACCCCAGGTCTTCCTGACCTTTATCTCGACCTCCTCCCAGCCTCCTTCAACTTGGAGCATTCATTGACAGCTTCTGTTAGATTTTGTGTCCCCATGACAAAGCACCAAGGAAGGAAGGGTTTGTTTGGATCATGATTTCGGGTGGTTCCATCCATTGTCACATGGCTCCATGTGCTAAGGCAAAATATCATGGCAACGGGGGATAGGTGAGAAAGGAGGTCCTTCACCTTGTCATGCCTGGAAGACAGAACAAAGAGCACGTAGGAGGGGGTCAGGGCAAGATAAAGCCCCAAACAGCATGTCCCTGGAACCTACTTCCTCCAACCCAACCCCACATTCTATAGCTCTACCACCACCCCCCCAAGAGTCTATTCAAATTTTAAACCACTCAGTGGATTAAACCAATTATTAGGTCAGAGCCCTTATAATCTAATTGTATCTGAAAATACCCAGAGATGATCTTTACTAATCTCCTAGGTGTTTCAGTCCAATCAAGTTGACAATCAAGATTAACAATGTCGAATTCCCTATGTGCCTGGCCCTATACCACGGACAAGAAGATAAATCCAAACAAAATGGGAACTCCTCAAGGAATTTAAAAGTCTAGCAGAAAGGACAGGTGGGTATCTTAAAAATGGACTGACATGACTGGAAATGGAAGAGATGAATGACATTTTCCAGAGAACACCTAACCCAGTCTGGAGTTTGCGGCTCAATCATACCACAAGGACACTTGCTCAACTATATTCATAGCAGCATTATTTGTAGTAGCCAACCTAGATACCCGTCAACCAAAGAACGGATAAAGAAAATGTGGTACATTTACACAATGGAGTACTACTCAGCAGAGAAAAACAATGACATCATGAAATTTGCAGGCACATGGATGGAACTAGAAAATATCATCCTGAGTGAGGTAACCCAGACTCAGAAGGACAAACCTGGTATGTACTCACTCATAAGTGGATACTAGATGTAAATCAAAGGAGAACTAGACTACAATCCACAGCCCTAGAGAAACTAGGTAACAAAGAAGACCCTAAGAGGGACACATGGATCACCCTGGGAAGCAGAAATAGATGAAATCTCCTGTGTAAACTGGGTGGGGGGAGGTAGAAGGGAGGGGATAGGGGATGGGAACATGAGAGATAGGGATGGTTGAGTTGGGGGAGGGACAGAGAGGGAGTGCAATGAAATAGATACCTTGATAAAGGGTGCCATTATGGGGTTAGGGAAAACCTGGTGCCAGGGAAACCCCCTGGAATGACCCCAGCTAAGACTTCTAGCAATAGTGGAGAGGGCACCTGAACTGGCCTTCTCCTGTAATCGGATTGGTGACTACCCTAATTGTCATCATAGAACCTTCATCCAGTAACTGATGGAAGCAGATACAGAGACCCACAACCAAGCTCGGGCTGAGCTCTGAGAGTTCAGTTGAAGAGAGGGAGGAGGGATTATATGAGCAAGGGGGTCAAGATCATGATGGGGAAACCCACAGAGACAGCTGACCTGAGCTCATGGAAGCTCACGGACTCTAGACTGACAGCTGGGGAGCCTGCAAGGGACCAAACTAGGCCCTCTGCATGTGGGTGACAGTTGTGCAGCTTGGTTTATTTGTGGGGCTCCTAGCAGTGGGACCAGGATCTGTCCCTGGTGCATGAACTGGCTTTTTGGAACCTATTCCCTATAGTGGAATGCCTCACTTAGCCTTGATGCAGGGGAGGAGCTTGGTCCTGCCTCAACTTGATGTGCCATGCTTTGTTGACTCCCATAGGAGGCCTTACATTTTCTGGGGAGTGGATTGGGGTGGGGGGGGCAGAAAGGAGGGGAAGGGAGGGAATGGGAGGAGTGGAGGGAGGGGAAATTGTGGTTGGTATGTAAAATAAACTTTTTAAAATTATTATTATTAATATTAATAATAAAAGGATCAGATTTGCAGTTTAGGGCACACTGGTAGCTATGAGAGGAAGGCTGAAGACTTCTGTCTGGACACCAGCCAGGACTAGAAAGAAGTAAAGAGAGCCTCCATTACATGTGACCTGGAGACTGATGGGAGGAGGGCAGACATGGAAGAGAAGGAAGCTGGAGGAGCTTCTGACCTCCACTCCTGGGGAGGGCAGAGAGAAAAGGAGGAGAGACTCAACAGGGCAGCACCAGCTTGCTAGCTGGGGTGTCAGAATAAATGGAGGCAGCATCACTAGCCTTCGAGCAGCCTGGAACTAAAAATAAGGTTTTGGGAAGATGTTGAAGGTGCTAATTGGGGAAAGGGAAGGAGATCAAGAGATTTTAAGATGATAAGGGGATTCCATTTTCAGTAAATTACAGAAAAGGCAAAACAACATGGTGTCAGGAGTCAGATCCGTGAGGCTGAGGGCCAGGCAAAGGAGCAAGAGAAAATGTTAAAATGGGAGAACACAGCCAGAAAGAATTGTTCTAAGGCTGATGCATTTGCCTGGGTTCTCCAGAGGAAAAGAACCAACAGAATATTCTATTCTCCGCTGCCTAGTTCAGACCAATACACGTAATTATTAGAGTAGGTTTGTTAAACTTACTTCCATGACTTGAATCGGGACAATGCCACAGTGGTCATCGGCAAAGTGGAGAGCCAGGACAGCAGCAGCAGCTGCTCAGGTCAGGAACCTAGAAGTCCCAAAAACAGAGGGACCAATGATTCAGCACCAGGCTGAGGGCCTGGAAGCACCCTATAGAGGGGCATGTGCAATTCTGTGTTTCCAATGTCTAAAAAGCTGCAGTGTGACATCCACTGACAAACATGGCAGCAGCTGTACACACCCAAGTCTGTGCAAGCTTTGCCATTCATTGTTTCCCATCTGGGCTGCCACTGGGTCCCGCCCGGCTGTCCTTGCCATGGGCAGGGCCTCCCAACTCCATTTGCTGATACCAGAGGCCAGTCTTCTCTGGAAAACCCTCACAGACGCAAAGTTTGCTCCACCCATTTTCTAAGTATACCTAAGCCCAGTCAAAACGACGACCAAGATTAACCATTACAGGCAACAAACATCTCAACTAAGATGGTAGTTAGACCACAGTACACAATGAACAAAACTGATGGAGCTATGAACCTAAAGGGAATACATTTTAATGTGTTTACGTGTAAATACCTGAGCTGCGTTTAAAACAATGTCCTCCAGTAGAGAGGACAATACGCAGACGTCGGACTGAGATATAGATTGCTGAACTACTTGCTAATTAGGTGAATATACTGTGTAAGGTAGAAGAACAGAAGCCATGCAAGTGCCGTAAGACACGGCAAAACGATGTGAAGAAAGACCGTGAAGGACCAAAAAACTAAAAAGCACAACACCAAAAAGGGGGGGGGGGGGGATTAGTGAATGAAAGCCGAGGAGAATATTTTAAGAGAGTAATCAGCAGAGAAAATGCCCCCAAGAAAGGCCCAGAAAGATGTAACTAAGCCTGAGCACCCAGTGTCTTTGTCTATCTAGAGGACTTTGGTGAAGTCTGAGGTTCCTTCTCCTTAGTCTTGCTATTACAATAACTAGGTTACCCTGAGGCAGTGGTTTTAAAACACAATTTTTTAGTAGCAAAAAAAAAAAAAAAAAAAATGTGGGGAGCAAGTGGTAGAGGACTCACCATGACCAATTCTAAATTTGCTGGCTTTGGGTCCTGAAATTGAATGCATGAACGTTTTGGCCATTTCTGGTCATGCACGGGTTGGGCAAAATTTAAAATAAATTAGAATTACATAGCACCTTGTACCTGGAAACGAAGGCCAAGATGGATGGTTGTGATAGCCTCCAGTGTTGATGCCAGGAACTGTTGGAACAGGTACTAGGAATCCAGAGAAACCAGGCTCGCTGCTGGGAACCAGGACTGGCATTTGTAGAAATTGTCTGATTTGTAACCTTAGAGGTCATAATCTACATTACAAGGCTGAGGGTGACACCTGGTGGCCACAGATATCACTGCAGGTTCCCAAAATCAGCCCGCCAGGCTTGCTCTCCAGCTTCCCAGTCTTGGAGGGCAAGCCAGGCTAAAAGCAGGATTAGGTGACCATGAGTGAACCCCTGGAATAGTACCAACCACCCTTCCTTTCAAATGATGAGACCTGTAAAAAGAGGTCATGGCCATACTGCAGCACTGTATTACGTCACACACCCTTACAAGGCAGGAAAAGCCACCTGTCACAGCTCCATTTTATGAATAGAAGACTGGGGGGATGGGGAAGAAATACAGAAAGATGAAAGGATTAACCAGAAAGCCAGATCTTGTGGATACAGGTGAAGTGCTCACTCTGTAAGAGCATGTCATTAGACCTTACCCAAGGCATGCCTTGGGGAGGCAGTTAGGCACCCAGAGTCCACACATGAGCCCTAGACATGAAATCTGACTTGGATTCTAAGAGATTCCAATGCCATTCAGTCAACAGGCATTTCTTGAGTCTTTACTTCACACTGGGCATAGTATGTGTGTAGACAATAGAGTCCTGCCGGGAAAAGCACTTACCTATCCACAATGGCAAACAAGCATGGTTCAGGGCAGGACCGGAATGGGGAGGCCAGCATGCAGCAGAAGTACATCTCTGCAGAAAAGAATTGGAAATGAACAGGGACACATCTCCCCACACCTGCATAAGGCTTCAGCTGTGAGCAGTTCAGAGTGTGCTCTCTGTCACCAGACCACCTGGAGTGAGAGGGAAGTACACAACACATCTCCACACACCTGTCTCTTCCCAAAGAATGGAAAATGGGGAAGAGAATTCATCTTCAGTCAAACTAGGAAATAAACAACATCCTAATACCTGGCTGATGAGACAATTCAGGGGAAGAGGCACGCAGGGCAAGCATGTGTCCAGCCCTTGGGTAGCTCATGGTTCTATGGAAGCCAGACATGTACTAGCTCGGCAATGAAAAAGGACCCAGAACTCATGATCATCCACTCAAACACAGGGGAAATGGGGAGCATGCCAGAGAAATCTTGACACAAAAACTAGAAATTGGCAAAGCACATACAGAGATAGCAAAAAAGAAGCAAATGCTAACATGCATTGCAGACCCAGATGATATTCTGAGTAAGCAGGCTTGCTGTTCGCTCCCCAGATAGAGGAAGAGGCAAGCATGAAACAGATGTGTCCTATGCAGAAGGCAGAGGAGAGCCTGTGACAAGGTATGTAAGAGATTTACACCCCTGGCCAGATACTGCCAGGCAATGAGGGAGAACCATGCTATAACTATATACCAGTACAAAAAAGATAGAAGAAACCTTGTTTTGGGACACACACCCCCATGCAGCCCAGGCTGGCCTTGAACTCCTGCCTCAGCCTCCCAAGTGCTGGGATTACCGGCATGCCTCACTCTCAGTTTTCTGAATCTTTAATGCATACCTAAAGTCAGTAAGCCAAGAGAATCCATGAGCTCTAAGAGAACTGAGAGGGATGGATGAGGGAGCTTTGAGCTGCTCTGGGGGCTTCTGTCCCCAGTTAGAAGGATGCTAAGTGAAGGGTGGAAGTCCAGGATCTGTTACAAACTATGCCCTCGGGAATCCCTAAGAGCAAAGGTTACTGCAGGAGCTGACCTGGAAAGTTACCTACCTCGGGCCCTAACTTGGAATCATTTTAATTATTTTTCACAATCCATCAAGTGATGATATTTGTAGGGAAATGGTTAGAGCTTGAAACTACTACATTAAGTGAGGTGACTCAAACCAGACAGACAAGAACTCCATACGTTTTCTCTCATATTCAGATCCTAGTTTGCAAACCGTATATGCGTGGATATAAGTGGTTTGCATGGGCAATGCCTAAAAGGAAACCAGGAGAGGGGAGAAAATAAGAAAGCTGGGGGTGAGGGTGGTTGTGTGTGGGTGTGTGTGTGTGTGCAAGTACACAAAAAGATACATGTGACAATAAAGGACAAAGAAAACTGGGTGAAGGGAAAGATCCGAGAGGAGGGGGGTGGAGAAGATGTGGGGAGAATCGAGTAAAGCATACTTTGTTTGAGAATGCCACTATAATCTAATATATTATAAACTAATCTTAAAAATAATTTTTTACAAATCCAAGTTTCCTGCAAACGTATCAGCACAAACCTTTCCTCTCACAGGAGGGGTCTGAAAAGCTACTCTCTCTATTCAGGGAATCCCCAGGGAAAAATGAACCTCAAGTGTTTCTCAGTGAGAATCACATTGGACACCCTACAGACACAAATGGGAAAACACTCGGGCCCCTCAGGATCCCCACAGCGAGCAAAACCTGCTCCAATCAAAAATGACCAAACACAAGAAAACAAACCACCAGGAGAAGTCAAACAAAGAAGTGAAGTCTGGATCCCAAAGGCTGCAGATGCTAAAATGATAGACACAGAATAAAAACAAAATAAAAATGAACAAGCAGTGACCACAGAAAGCCTGGGCTAAGAACAGCAGCAGCTGTATGCACAGTGGCCAAATCCTAGAAACAGCAGCACCCCCAAAGGAGACGGGTACACAAACGGTGTTGGGCTCATTCACTGAAACTGTACTGAGAATTAGAAAAGAACGGATAACAATCTTAAAAACAAGGTGAGTGGGAATGCTGTTTGGTACTTTTTAGACAAAGCTCCAAAAGACAAAACCAATGTCAAGGCAATAAAAATCAGAATATCTAAGGGAGGAGGGGTAAATTAACCACAAGGGTAACAACAGAACTTTCTGAGGTTATGGCAATATTCTGTACAATGCTTAGATACTGATTTCACAGGCACACACAACTATGAAAACCTATTTCATGGTGTAAGTATATCTAAATGACATGCATTGAACAAAAAAGAAACCACAAGTTATGTCTTCATCCATAAAAGTGATCAAGAATATCTGGGAAAAGATCTAAGACGAAATTCTAGAAATAAAAATATACAAGCTGGGTGTGGTGACGCATGTCCTTAGTCCAGCACTCGGCAGGCAGAGGCAGGCGGATCTCTGTATACTCAAGGCCAGCGTGGTCTACCGAATGAGTTCCAGAATGGCCAGGGCATAAAATAAAAAATGTATAAGCACTAAATTCAAAAGCTGAGTAGGTTCTGCTTCAAGCTATGTTTTATATAAAATATTAAGTCTATCTAAATCTCTCAAGAACATCTTCTTTGGGGGCAGGAGGTTGAGACAGGGTTTCTCTGTGTAGCTCTGGCGGACCTAGAACTCACTCTGTAAACTAGGCAGACCTCAAACTCAGAGACCCACTTGCCTCTGCCTCCTGGGTGCTGGGGTTAAAGATGTATGCCACCATGCCAGACAAGAACATCTTTAAAAGCAACAGAACACCATCACTATTCTAAAAGACATTTTCAGGGCCTGGACTCCTCTGGGAAAAAAAGGCTAACCGCACAAGTTTGTCAATCTGAGTTCGGTTCCCGGAACCCACAAAAAGAACCACATGCAGTGTCACACATCTGTAATCTCAACACTCCTACAGAGAGATGGGAGGCAGGAGAATCACCTGGAAGCTCATGGGCCAGCTGGCCTGGAGTATAAAGCCTAAGAAACAAGAGAGTCCCTATTTCAACAAGATGAAAGATGAGAACTGAATCCTGAAAGTTGACCTCTGGCCTCCACACAAGTGCTGTGGCACACACACACACACACACACACACACACACACACACACACACCCCAAATTAAAACAGATGTTTTCAAACATCTACAATGCATGAAAAACTTGAATATAATTCTTAAAGAGAAAGGCTGCGGAGAGCTGGGAGCCAAATACTGAACTCTACTTTTCCCTCTCAACACATTTGCTGAACGTGGCCACCTGAGAGTGGAGGGGTTACAAGAAAATGGCAACAAAGGTGTTGAGGACCCAGATGGGCTATTTGTAGTCCTAACAGCTCGAGAGTTAAGTATCCCCAGGTTTTCAGGTGAGAGTCTGGCAGAACCATCCCCAAGGACCAAAGGTGACAGCTTTTACAAAGACCCAAATGAGCCAACGGAGTTTCTTTTTTCTTTGTTTGTTTTGAATTTCAAAATGGATTGAGTCTTTGGAGTATTTTTCTAGTTCAACCATCTAAGTGAAATGAAAATAAATAAGTAAGTCGTCTTTAGAAAGAGAGTTCGTTCCAAGTCTCAGATAAGCTCTACAACTTTTCAAACACAATGTTGCTCGTTCCAACAAAACCCAGACACACACTGTAGAGGGCATCCAGGACAAAGGCAGTATGAATGCCACCAATTCCATGCTTGTTCGGCTGTCATCTCCCCAGCTCCTTTATCGTGATCTCAGAGATGATTTTCTATAATTACTATAACCACATATAGTTGAACCACCATTATTTCACACAATGACCATCCTTGGGTCACAATGGCCATCCTTTAGGCACAGTGTATCTGTCCATTTTAAAGGAAGATAAGGATTCCCCCAATCACAACTAGAGTGCTTATCCCTAAATGAAACACCTGTATCACAAACACACCCCAACCCTGAGACTAAGGGACCATTGAAGAAGAAAGTGAAAAGATGGCAAGGGACAGAGGATAGGGCGGATCACCTAGAAATGGTGTCTTGTGGATGTGGCAAGGCTGTTGCACCCCTGGACATACAACAACTGTGACTCCCGGCACAGACCAAAGCAGCCAACATTCCAACATGGGCGGAGGAGGGGCTCAGAAAGACCCACCCCCAGAGGAGCCAGCTGCTGGGGGAGGAAGAGCCAGTTCTCTGCAGGGTTAGATCTCTGGTATATCGCTCATGCTCTAGTGGACTGCCCAAGCATATGCAGGAGGCACTGACGACATTCAGTGGGTTGTGAAGGGGGAGGAATGAAATTAGGGGGGCGTGGGAGGGGGTGAGAGGTAGATATGATCAAAATGCATTGTATACATGTATAAAATTCTCAAAGAATAAATTTTACTTAAAAGAATACATAACTATCTAAATGAAACAAATGTTTAATAAAAAAAAAAAACCTTAGAATATCTGAGAATTTGCTACCAAAACAGTATGAAAAATAAACAGAACGAGACAACAGTTTTATACTTTTCTCCAGATATCCATGAAGACTTTTTAGGATAATACTTTGGTTAATGCTTTGAGAATTTTATACATATATACAATGTATTTTGATCATATTCACACACACACACACACACTCCCATTCTTCCCCCAGCTCCTTCTATATCCACCCCTACACCCTCTCTCAACTTCATGAAGGTTTTCCTTTAGGTAATGGGCAGGATTGGTGTGTAGCCCTTCTAGACTGAATACTCACTCTGTAGTCCAAGCTGGCATCAAACTCATGGCAACCATCCTACCTCAGCCTCCCAAGTGCTGAGATTTCAAGTATGCAGCATCAGGGCTGGCTCTAAGGTACTGTTCTGTGACACTGGGGGTTCAACCCAAGGCCTTGTGCATGCGAGGCAAACACAGTATCACTGAGCTGTTCCCCCATCCCCTTTGCTGATAATTGCTTTTAAAGAAATGAAGACATTGGGTAAGAACTTGTGTGTGTGTGTGTGTGTGTGTGTGTGTGTGTGTGTGATCTAATTTGTGATTAGGGTGGGTTGTGAAATCAAATTTGACTATCTACAACCATCACGCACCCAGCAGGGTTGTGTTTCTGCCACATTATCACTTTCGTGATCTGCATGCTGTTCTACGTTTGCTGAATTGCACCCTTCATTTTCTCGTGTGTGTTCTCTGCGTTGAGTTGTTTCTATTTTGGGGTGGTTATATAAGACTTGCTTTTATTTTAATACTGATGTCAGCATTTCAAGTGCTGTGAAATCATGTGTTTTGTGCTATAAATACCATAGTACCTGCTTTCCTTTGCTCTCTGCCCATTCCAGTTATTAAGCTAAGTCTTGTATGCTTTGCTTTGTGATGCTGGAACTGACCCTCTCTACACCTCACTTCTGACTTACCAGCAGGTGCCCGGATAGGCCCTGCCAACAGGAGGCACTAAGGATAGAATGGGATGGAGGAGGAAGAAGGAACCATCTCCTGTGGCTTCCTGCTTCCTTCCTCTTCCTGAGAGCATTCCTTTAGCAATGCTTCCTTACTCAGGTACCCCCAGTTTGTTCCCATGCCAGTAGCTAGACTGAATGCCCAACTTGTTGGCTTTAGCAAGACAAGTCTCATCGCATATCCTCAAGAGCTCACCATAACCAGCTAGGCCAGCGGATCTCAACTTGTGGGTCACAACCCCTTTAGGGGTCAGACAACGCTTTCACATGGGTTGTATATCAGATAGCTACATTCTGATCCATAACCGTGGCAAAATTACAGTTATGAAGTAGCAACAAAGATAACTTTATGGTTGGAGGTCACCACAACATGAGGAACTGTACTAAAGGGTCGCAGCATTAAGAAGGTTGAGAACCACTGAGCGAGGCCCTCTCCTCAGATCCCAAATCCTTCCTGTGAGCTCAGAGACACTAGATGGAATGCCTTCTCACACAGCCCTCTTCCTAGTTGCAAAATCTTCGTAATTCCAACCTCTTACCTTTGTTCCCTCATCTTTACTGATGGTTCCTGAACCTCTTGCCCCCTGAACACTTGAGAGGCCTTTTTGGTTTGTTGCTTTCAGAAATTTAGATTAACAAATACATATGTTGTTAATAATTTTTCTAAGTTTTAAATTTTATTTTATCTTTAATTGTATGTGTGTGAATGTGGGTTTGTAGATACATGAAGTGCAAAAGTGGGTGTAGGATCCCCTGAACCTGGAGTTAGAAGCTGATATGAGCTGCCCAATGTGGGTACTGGGAACTAGGTCCTCTGCAAGGACATGCTCTTAACTACTGAGTCATCTCTCCAGCCACATTATTAATAATTTGTATATAAAATGATCTTTCTTAAAATGACTGGCAAGTCTCTTAAATTCTATCCTCTCTAAATTCCCTCTTGACTGTTTTGAAGTTCACAGCACCAAAGCTTCCACATTATTTCGTGAGAATTATTTCAATTTTGGTGCTATTTTAAACTATTGTTTTTTGAGACAGGGTTTCATGTAGCTCAGGCTAGACTAGAACTCTGTACATAGTAGAGGATGATCTTGAAGTTGTTTTTTAATTTATTTTTATTATTGATAATTAGTGCATGTATATGTGTTGGGGGTATGTTCACATGAGAGCAGGTACCCATAGAGACCAAGCCATCAGATCCCCTGGAGTTGAAGTAACAGGCTGTTGTGACTCACCCCACCATGAGCAGGTCCTAGAATAGTACAGGTTCTTAAGGTCCAAGCTTTCTCTTTGGCCTCCATGGTTGACCTTCTGATCATTCTGCCTTCACCTATCAAGTACTGGGATTACAGGCATATGCCACCAGGTTTGGTACTTGTGATCAAATCTCAGATATTTGTGCATACAGGACACATCCTCCACCAACTGATCCCCTAAATGATTCTTTAAAAGTGAGTTAAAGGATTAGAGGATTCATTATGGTTCACACAACAGCTCTCCACACATTGATCTGTACATACAATAAAATTAAAAAAAAAAATCTAATAGGCTTTATTAGTAGCAACTAATCAGCTGATTTCTAAATTTATATAGAAAAGCAATATAGGAATCCACTTTTAAACTAAAACAGTTTTGGAGGGTCCACCCTATTTTATTTGAAAGCTTGATATAGAGCTATGATAATTAACACACTGTGGTATTGGGGACAAGACAAACAGAAGATCGATCAGAGGGGCAGAATGAAGAGATAGAAACAGTTGTCCCACACACAAGCAACTGATTTGCAACAGTCTAACAGAGGAAGGACAACTATGTCAATAGACAGCCCTGGAGCAATTAGACATGTGTACACAAAGACAGACACAAGAGTCTAACCAACTCTCAGTCCACGTGCAGCTTCAAATAAATAAATACCAAGAGCTTTGGGGGTTTGGTTTGGTTTTGTTTTGTTTTGTTTTGTTTTTGAGACAGGGTCTTGCTATGTAGCTCAGGTTGGCCTTGAACTCACCATCATCTTGCCTCAGCCTCCCAAGTGCTGGGATCATCGACTATAGTCACTAACAAAACCTGCATGGATTTGGTAACTGAAACTAAGAAAGTATTCTCTAGGTTTAAAAAAGGATAGAAAAACTCTCAGAATCATTCAGGAAGAAGAAAAACTATCTGTTTTACAAAAAAGGAAAAGAAAGTGGCACTAATCTATGGGTACAGAAATGTGAATTTAGGGGGCAGTTTGATGCTATGTAATGACTTAATTTTTAATAGGTGCTCTTAATATTTTGATACATATTGTAGAGGGCTTGAGCTCACAGATAAGCATTGGAGAACCAGAATTGTTAAACAGCCAGGTTTTCTTCATCAGAAGAAAATGACACCAGTTTTCCGTCCAGAAACCTGGGAATGGATGTGTTAATACCTGGTAATCTTTGCTATTCTGTAAAGCCAGCCCTCACAGAATCCCCCAGAATCCTGAGCATTGTTTCTCAGTCAATAGAACCCATCCTCATGAAAGAGGCCCCACGTATTTTGCAAAAGAGTTTGCTGTTGGGCTTATTACAAACCCTTCCTCCCTAGGCCCTGACTTCTGAGCTATAAAACCCATTCTAGTGGGAAAAGCCACAGGTGCTTTGCTAAAGAGATGCAGTTTGCACAGGAGTTTCATTGTAGCTATGCCTAAAGCTTTGTTGTGATAACTGTCCCGTGGAAACTTTTTCCCAAAGTTTTACTGTGTTTAAATGTGTAAAAATTACACCACTTGGCATCAGACTCCAGAAGTTTTGACCCAGCACTGTCTAACGAAGTATAGCTGAACCCTAGTTTCATTTATGGTCCTGAAAAGGGTTTCACCCTAACTCCTTTTGTCTTTCCCCATACTGTTTGGCTGGAGCCTCCAGCTCACTCCTGCTTGATCTGGAAAACCCCATCTCTCTTTCTCTAAGTCCCACCCTCTCAGAGAATCCCCAACAAAGAAAAGGCACCAAAAAGCTCAGTTCTGCATTCTTGGCTGCTGAGGCAGTTCCTCCCCTGAAGTTGCCAGCAGTTCAAGACCCTGCCTTTGCACCCAGCTTTGGACCATACCTGGGCACAAACCCAGCTTATGGGGTCATCACCCCTCACCTCCAAGCTATATGAGCTCCCTGGTTTAGTTGGGGTGAGTGACTTCTCCTGCTTCACTCTCTGGGGCTGGAGAACTCACCCAGGAGTTGCTTTGCTCACATAAACCTGTTCTTGCCAGGCAGTGGTGGCACGCGCCTTTAATCCCAGCACTCAGGAGGCAGAGCCAGGCGGATCTCTGTGAGTTCGAGGCCAGCCTGGGCTACAGAGTGAGTTCCAGCAAAGCTACACAGAGAAACCCTGTCTCGGAAAACCAAAAAAAAAAAAAGAAAGAAAGAAAGAAAGAAAGAAACCTGTTCTTTCATTTTTTTTCAACTCAGCTTGGTCTGGTTTACTGCATCAGCAGAAAAACCTATTGTTGTGATACAGAAAACCTATTACATACTAGAGATCTTACATCACATTTTTATCATTTTGAAGCCTTCAAGTTATACGATGCTGTTTTGCATTGATAATATTTTTGTAGAATTACCTACATGTTTTGGCCATTTCTCTTCTCACTTTTCCTTTTTGCAAGAAAAAACGGCTCATAACTGCAAAATCAGTACTGGAGGCAACATTGGTGTTGGAGGACTGTTCTAACTTCAGGGCCAGTCTAGATCATACACATCCTGAATTAAAGGTTAGTCTGAACTACTGCATAAGGCTCTGTCTCAAAAAGAGGGGGGGTGGAGGTGGGGCTGGAGAGACAGATCAGCAGTTAAAGAGTGCTTCCTGCTCTTCCAAAGTATCTGAGTTCAGTTCCCAGGACTCACAGTAGGTGGCTCACAGCTGACGGTAACTCTAGCTCCAGGAAATCTTCTGGCTTTGCAAGTACCCAAACACACATGGTACACACTCACACAGATGTGCATGTGTGCACACACACTGTGGAGACCCACAGAGGTTTCCTCGTGAAAAGTTACTCAGGATCTGAGAATCTGAGCTTGCTTTACCCAGCAGGGCTGCATAAGGGGATATTTTGACCACAGGACCAGGTGTTTTGAAGGGTCTACACTTGGCTGTGTGGTGTGCTTTGACCTAGCAAGAGGAGGTCTTTTGCCCCGCCTGTTGGCATTATAAAAAGTCCTTTTGAATAAACAGAAAAGGCCATTGGGTACTGACCCAGGTCCTCCCGAAGCTCTCCTGTGTTTCTGTCTTTCTCCTCTTCACTATCTTTATAGCTAATATTTTCTTATCCCTCTCTCCTCCTTATAAGAACCCTTGAAAAGGTGGGAGCTGGCCTCCCACAACACACCACACCAAAATAAGCAGATAAATTAAATGTAGCTTTTAAAAAAAGAAGACAAGCAACTTGCAAAACAATCTGGACAAATGGAATTAAACAAGAAGCAAGTCTAAAAGATAAGTCAGAAGGAAAAACACACTGGAAACATGGACAAATAACCCATAATACAAAGAGAGGAAATTGATTATACTTATTAAAAAATAACTTTTCATTTTAGATGATAAGTATGTACTGTTTTAAAGACACACACTCAAAATATTAGAACCCAGAAAACTGTAAAGTAAAAGGTGGGCAAAGATATACTATTTAAACATTAATTGATAGATAGCTACATGGTACACAACTTAACAGGGGAAAGAACAGTGCAGGTTAAAATAAACTCACTAATGAGAAAAGTTTTGATTCTCAGGAAAGCAAAGATTCTCACTTGTATGCAACTTGGAATCTATCTTCAAAATAGACTAACCAAATACTGTTTGAATTAATAAATTCAACATCATAGTGGGATACTTAATGTATTTTTCTCAGTTATTGAAAAGACTGTTACAGATGAGTTGAGCAATACATGAATAGGCTTTGTCTAATGGAACTTAGAAAATGCTAAGTTAGAAAATATATATTCTTTTCAATTCTGTGTGTTTCCTTCCACAAAGGCTGGTTGAATATTATAGAGATCTTAAAGCAAGTTTTCTAAATTTCAAAGCATATGTGTGAAATAGTTCACATTTTCTGATCACAAGGCAATAGATCCAGTAATCAAAAGGCAAACAAAAACTTTCTTAAATGCATATTGCCAAAGTATCTGATATTCCCAGTAGAGTCTGCGCTCAGAGACAGAGTAGCTAGACACCTGAGATCTACGAAAATCTCAATGTCAACAAATTGAAGAATATATACACATCTGACCAAAACACTGGAACGAGTGAGCCAAGATATTTTAAAGTTAATTTTGTTCTAATGTATGTATGTTTCTACTCTTGTTTAGGGTATTATGTTTATGCAGCTCATTTAAAAATGTAATATATAATTAAGAAATACATATTAATAGTCATCTATAATAGTCAAACTTATAGTCATGTTAGGTATGTTTTGAAGGTCATAAACAGATATATTTAGATAGACAGATGGTCTTCAAACACTCCAAAGACCTACAGAATATGGCATTTAATATGTTTAATAACCTAAGGCTTTTCATGACAGTGAGACACATCTGCCCGGGGAAGCACCAATTTACTTCAGAGAAGATGATGGGCACTGAAGAAACTCTGTATGGAGTTTGTTTTCTTTATGCCAAAAACTAGCCATGTGGGCAAAGAAACTGCCCTTGCCACAACTGCTGACAGTTACTGTCCAAAATGGACCAGGTTGCAAAAAAAAAAAAAAAAAAGTGACTGCCAAGACAAGGTAGGAAGTCCTTCAAAATTCCCTGCTTCTCAAAAAAGTTTGTCAGATATTCTAGACCTGTAGACCACGGATGGATGACCCAATGTTCAGAGGAAACTTGGGTGACTGTCCAGACAGCCAGCTGTTTCTGTCATTTCTCTCAATTTTTGGAAATATCTTGCTATAAACTTCCTGCTTACTCAGGTAACAATTCATTCTTCTGGGGTCTTTGATGGAGTTAAAGACTAAATAATTAAACTTATAGTTTTCCTGAGTTATAATAGAGAGCAAATTAGGTATAAAACTTTGGACTCACAAAGATAGAACAGATAACAGAATATTTTCTCTGATTTTGCCAAGTGCAAATGGACTGGACATTGTGACGGTGATTTTTATTGATAACTGGTTTTGTTATATATAATGTTACTATGTTAAAGCTAAAACCTTCCCTTTTAATTAGACAAAAAGGGAGAAATGCTGTGGAACAATCTTTGTACACTATAAATATGTATTACTCTCATTGTTAATAAAAAGCTGATTGGCCGATAGCTGGGCAGGAAGAGACTGGGCGAGACAGCCTGACACAGAGCAAATGCTGGGAAGAAAAAGGGTGGAGTCTGGAGTTGTGAACAGAGGCAGAGGGAGCAGGAGATGAACGTGCCATGCTAATAAAGGCACTGCCACATGGCAGAGCGTAAATAAGGAATATGGGTTAATTTAAAATTAAGAGCTAGTTAATAATAAGCCTGAGCTACTGACTGAGCATTTGTAATTAATATAAGCTTCAGTGTGTTTATTTGAGAGTGGCTATGGGACAGGAAAACTCCACCTACAATCTTCCTCCTTTCCATTTTACTTACACATTCCTCCATGAGTATTTCCCAAGATCATTGTCCAAATAAACTGCTTGCCTGGAAAAGAAATGCTTGCATGGCTTACCTCAGAGTCTGCTTCTGCAGAAACAAGAAACTAAGGCAACAGGTGTAGAAGCAGAGGGAACAGAGCTGAAAACCAGGAGGGCTCTTGGAGACCATTTAGTCCACCTCCAACATCTTACAGAGAACCAAGCTGAGTTCAGGGAATGCAGAGTTAATGTCAACATTGAAATCTGACAGCTTTGCTGAGACTGAGAAGCTAATAAAAATGAATAAGCAACAACATAACAAATTAGGAGGCTTAGGAGCTGCTGAGGTTAGGGGTTTGACTAATGTTGAAGGTGTCTGTGTTTGAGTATGTCCATAAATATGCAGGTGATTTTGTAATATTCTCAGTAAATATAAATAAATTAGCTATTTATCCTTCTGATGGCTGCAATCCATTTCTGCAGCTGAAAAACAAAAAACCTCCTAGCTCATGTTTTAAGGGATAAATTTTAAAAAGAGTTAGTGGTTCATTGGCAGGACTGTGGAACATTCTAGAAAGGCTGTCCAAACATATTTGAAGGGAATTCAGCAGAGAAACAGAGGCATTTCACTCTTATCCACCTTTGTGTCAGCCTTTTGATCTCCACCACTTAAGCGCCAGGCTATGAGAGGAAACAGGTCTGTATGGACCTATGTGATACGAACACACACTGTCAAGGTGTCTTGACTCGGTCCTCCTGAACTAGGCTATTTCCAGAGTGAAAGCTCACGCTAGATCTGCAAACTGTTGGAATCTGCACAGGGCACTGGACAGCAGGGTGAACCTCCGTCAGACACCAGTTGGCCACATGCTGGCCAGCCACCAGCCTCCCTGAGCAACTATTTTCCCATCTGGAACATGAGAACCTTATCCACCTCCTGGAGAACAGGGAGTGTCTGTCTCCTTCTTGACTTGAAGCTCTGTGCCTTGTACAGAGCTAGGTTCAATAGACTCCACACACGTCTTCTTGATGGCTCAGATGATGGGTGTAGAAGAACATTCTTCAGTAAACACACACTACCCAGATGTTAAGAGCAATCTGATGGGACTGGGATGTGGCTCATTTGGTAGTATTTATCTAATATGCACAAAGCTTGGCTTCATCCCCCAGCACTGTGTATATTAGACACAGTGGTGCAAACAGGTAATTCCAGAACTGGGGGGGGGGGGGGCAGGGATCAAAAGTACAAGGTCAGGGCTAGGGTGATGACTCAGTCAGTAAAGAATCTGCCACACAAGCCTAAGGACCTGAGTTCAAGTCCACAGCACCCACGTAGAAGCCAGGCACAGTGCTGCAGATCTGCAACCCCAGTTCTGGGGGACTGCAGACAGGCAGATCCCTGGAGCTCTTTGGCCAGACAGTCTAGCTGAATCAATGAGCTCCAGGTTCAGTTAGAGACTCTGTCTCAAAAGATAAGGTGGAAAGCAAGAGAGGACAACACCCAACACTGACCTCTGACCTCCACATGCACATGCCCACATGCATTCATGCACACATACATGCACGTACTCACATGAATATGTGCACTCACCATATAACAGAGTAAATTTGTTAAAAGATTGATTTCTATTTTGTGGGTGTTTGGCCTGCATGTCTGTAAGTGCACCATGTGTGCGCAGTGCCTGAAGAGGCCAGAAGAGGGCATCAGACACCCTGGAGCTGGAGTTACCGGCAGTGGAAAGCAGCCATGTGGGTGGTACTGGGAATCAAAACTCAGGTCCTCTGCAGGCACAGCCAGTGTTGTCAACTCCTGCGCCATCTCTCCGGCCCTCAATGAACGGATTTTAATTTAAAAACTCAGTGTCTTCTTCAGCTAGATAGCAAGTTCAAGGCCTACCCAGGATACATGAAACCCTGTCACAGGTAAAATAAAATAAAACAAAATAAATCTGCCTTCTTTTTCTGGCTCACGGCCACCCTACCCGCTCTCTATAATTCTTGCTCCAGCATTGACCAGCTGACTATGACCAGCCCAGTCTCCCTCCCATTCCCCTTAAGAGTAAAAAGGCCTCAATACTCACACACACACACACACACACACACACACACACACACACACACACACGGCGGGGTGGGAAGTGGGGAGTGAGAAGGAGAGCCAGAGAGAGAGAGAGAGAGAGAGAGAGAGAGAGAGAGAGATTTAGAGAGAGGAGGGGAGGAGGGAGAGAGGGAGAGAGAGCTTGAGCTGTGGCCCCAAGTCCTGCAGCACACCACACTTAGGCTTTCCTAACCACCTAGACTACGGCCACCAATGTCTCTCAGGGTCACTGGAAGCACAGAAGCTCCAAACCTTCCAAATGACACAGATCTCCAGTTAAACTAATCCCCTCCCTCAAGACCACACGCTGGCTTCTCAGCCCAGTCAGTCCCCTTTCTGACTCAAATGTGGGTTTTTTTGTTTTGTTTTTTTTTTTGTTTTGTTTTAATAACCAGACTTCACCCTGAGGCCACACAGAGGGGAGGGTGCGGAACTCAGTGGGGAGGAAGTGGAACCGGTGGGTATCAGTCACTCTTGACCTCCTCTTCTCTTCTCAGAGACTCTAAGCCTAACTTTGAGGGGAACGTAGGTGCCACTCCAGACTAGTTCAGCAGATGCTAATCAGACGAAGCGATACATGGACAACAATAAAGAGGAGGCTAATGGGGTTCAGATCCTGAGGGCTGGGAAGTGGCTCGGCTGGTTCAAGGGCTTGCCACATAAGCCTGACAACCCGAGTTGGAGCCCTGGGAGCACAGGATGGAAGGAGAGAACTGACTCTGGGAAGTTGTCCTCTGACCTCCACGTGTTCAAGAGCTCGTGCACACACATACACAGTCGCACGCACGCACTCAGGCGCATGCACACAATCATAATAAATGTTTTTAAAACCCTGACTCCTCCAGGCCTAGTGGCACATGGCTTTAATCCCAGGACTCTGGAGGCAAAGGCAGCAGATCTCTGTGAGTTCAAGGCCAGCCTGATCCACATAGCTAGTACCAGTCCTGCCAGGGCTACATAGTGAGGCCCTGTCTCAAATAAACAAAAACCTGACTCTACCATTCACGCTGCTCATCAGCTGTGTGGCAAACTGCCTCATGTCTCCAAGCGGCTGGCCCACCATTCGGAAAGTGAGGGGACTAGTGGCCTTTTAAGGAGAGAGCTAATCACTTTACAGCCATGTAAATAATTCCCCTTCTCCTTCAGCTCACCCGGGTCTCTCACTGAACCCTTGAACTCAAGCCAAACCTTTCCTTAACGAACTCATGAACCCTCCTCCTCCATCACTGGAGGAACAGAGTATGTCACAGGCATACTCTCCCTAAATGGGCTTTAAAGAATGATCCTGAGACTTCCTCCTTTTTTATGGAGGATCAGAGATGTCAGGTGACTTCTCCAAGGTCCCACAGCTCTTGAGAGGAGAGCTGATTCAGCCTAATTCTCTGCAACTCCCAAGTTTATGTTTTCTGCTTCCCACAGCACTCTCCTTCAAACGGATACATGTGACTCAGAGTCACAAGCCAGTGAAAATGACTGCACTACATCAGAGTAG
Organism: Peromyscus aztecus; assembly: GCA_902168405.1. Classification (NCBI taxonomy): domain Eukaryota; kingdom Metazoa; phylum Chordata; class Mammalia; order Rodentia; family Cricetidae; genus Peromyscus; species Peromyscus aztecus. The sequence goes on along the minus strand of CABHPQ010174007.1, from coordinate 1,327 downwards.
AAAGCCTTCATCCAGGAAGGGCAGTTTACACAGGGGACCTATTCATCTTTTCCAATATCCCACAGTCCTTGAGTGGCCTTCTCGCAGCTGCATTTCCCGCTCCATCCACAAGATGGCAATGTTCAATAAAGTTCAATGTAAAGCCGGGGAACTTAAACACCCATGGGGTGAGGGACTGGGGGGACCCTGACTAAGTATTACCCTAAAATACACTGGGGGAGAACAAACCTATCTCAGCAGAAAAGTCTCCTTCATTTCCCGACCTTCAGTACAAAGTGCACTCTCGGGAAGGCTGACCCCTAGTTCCTACATCTCAAACAAACTCAATGGGCCAGAAAAAAATAAATAAAAATAAAAATACGATAAGAAGGGAAGAAGAGCCTGTGAGATGGCTCAGCAGGTAAAGGGATGACCTGAGTCTGATCCCACACTGTAAAAGGAAAGAACTAACTCCGACCTTCACAGATATGCAATGGTTCACACAGACACACACACACACACACACACACACACACACACACACATGCACACACAGAGAGAGACACACACAGGACAAAAGTAAATCATTTTTAAGATGAAATAAAAAGAAGCAGGAAAATGAAGAAGGAGGCCAGATTTAATAGCAAGAGAAAGTGACACCTGCCTGGCAATAAGAAACTTCAGGTAGGAAGGCCTTCTCTGGGGTCGCGGTTTGATAGGACAGCTCAGCACGGCTGGAAGAGCACAGTGGCAACAGAAGTGCTCTCAGATGCCCTGATTTCTCACAAAGTACAGCTCAAAACCCAAAACATTAAAATAAACATTAGGAAGACTTCGAAAGTTGAAGAGAAGGCAGAGCCTCAAAATCCATGGCAAAACGCAGGCGTGAAGTCTCGAGTTTATTTTTGTGAGAAGACTGGTTATTGGAGAAACTGGCGACTTGGAAACACAAGTACACATACACACACACACACACACAGAGAGAGAGAGAGAGAGAGAGACAGACAGACAGACAGACAGACAGACAGACAGCCTAGTCTCTTACCAAAGGACCAGGAAATCAGCAACCTAGTAGGAATAGCAGATATGCTTGTGTGTGTGTGTGTGTGTGTGTGTGTGTGTGTGTGTGGTGTTATCATTATCGACAGGATTCATAACGCACACTCTATCACTGGGCTATATTCCTAGCCCTTAAGAATGTAAAATTTTGGACAGTAATCACTCAGCTACAGCCACATATCATAGGCCTGTTTCAGCCTTGCCCTCCCCAGCAAATCTGAAGCAGAAAGCCTGTGTTCCCACCTTTCTACACAGCATCCTCCCCTGCCCTCTCCACAACTGCATCCAG